>CABFOW010006562.1:1515-28309 GCA_902141385.1 Timema californicum | reverse complement strand
CTTCGTATTCAACTACTGGCTGTAACAAGAGGTTCTCTAGTTAATATCTTGCTTCGTATTCAACTACTGGCTGTAACAAGAGGTTCTCTAGTTAATATCTTCCTTCGTATTCAACTACTGGCTGTAACAAGAGGTTCGCTAGTTAATATCTTGCTTCGTATTCAACTACTGGTTGTAACAAGAGGTTCTCTAGTTAATATCTTGCTTCGTATTCAACCACTGGTTGTAACAAGAGTTTATCTAGTTAATATCGTGCATCATATTCAACTACTTGTAACAAGAGGTTATCTAGTTAATATCTTGCTTCATATTCAACTACTGGTTGTAAAAAGAGGCCCTCTAGTTAATATCTTGCTTCATATTCAACCACTGGTTGTAACAAGAGGTTCTCTAGTTAATATCTTGCTTCATATTCAACTACTCGTAACAAGAGGTTCTCTAGTTAATATCTTGATTCATATTCAACCATTGGTTGTAACAAGAGGCCCTCTAGTTAATATCTTGCTTCATATTCAACCACTGGTTGTAACAAGAGGTTATCTAGTTAATATCTTGCTTCATATTCAACTACTGGTTGTAACAAGAGGCTATCTAGTTAATATCTACCTCAATATTCAACTACTGGTTATAACAAGATGTCTAACTTGGCCATTGAAATGTTAGATTATATTTATTATAAAAATAACAAGGGAATCTTCTAATATTTAATGAGGAGTGTACTCATCGTTGATTTATTTTTTAGATATGATTTGAAAGGTTTTTATTTGATTATGTTTTTCTAACTGTTTTCATACTAAATACATATTTAAGAGAAGTTCTCTTTGTTCACACGGGGTTCCTGACAGCGTTGCCAGATTTTGATTTTTGCGATTCGTAATTAAAATTGGTAAAAGCTAAAAAAAAGTGCGATATAGAAAAAAACAAATAGATACAAATTTTTTACTTTCTAACTTCACAAAGACTAGGTCCTATTTTAAGTAAAAATTAGGCCTGTATATTTTTTTTATCGCTGCGTTTTACTACCCCTCATTATATACGTATATGTAATAATTACGCTAATTTGTCTAGGGATGACGAAGGTTGAATTTAGAGGAAGTGTACCCGCATTTGCGTGTAAGTATCATGGAAAAACAATTTAGGGAAACCAACCTCAATACACCTGACAGGGACTAGAACCTCGATCTACCTGTCTTCGTATGGCGAGACTGACGCCAAAAACCAAATGGCCCCCGAAGTGGGTAGAGATGATAAAAGTCATTATTAACGATTTTTATAATTTTTTCTTATACTTTGCAGGTGATATTCTATGCGCAACAGTGCCCTTCTCTTGTTTTGTGTGTTTGTAAAAATTACATGTCCCAATTAACTTGTAGCCACAAGCAACTCCGGTTCTATAATTTAAACGGAGCACTTGTTTTTCAGTTATGAGCATTTCATATTCATATGAGAAAATTCTCTCTCTACAAATTTGTATACTCAAAATATATTTAGCTTATTTGAAAATAATTTTAACCCCTTTTCTTGAAATCACTTAAATAACGGTTTATTGAACAATTCTTCAGATGAAATATCATAACGATCCTCTAAGTATTCTATAATTACAATTACCATAGAAATATTTGAAATCGACCATGTTTTTTTTTTTTTTTTTGCGAATCTTTCAGTTTATTTATAAGATGCTTTGCTTGAATAGAATTGAATATAATTAGTCTTGAAGTCTTGATTGCAATATAGTTCGTAACAGGCATAGCTCGGTGTTCATTTCTGTGATAGCCAACTCATTAGTTTGCGCTTATTTCATTAATATTTCAAACAAGCTCATCACATTAACAACATTGAAATTGGCTCACTATATATATATACATATACATACAGTAGCTCCATGGCTTCTTTGGTGCTGAGTGACAGCTTTAAAACGTTACCAGACAAAATTATGTATCCCTACGCCAAACCAGATGATCTGCAAAAACATGTATTTAGCAGATCACTTTTGACAGGTTTAAAATTTAGGTATATACCTAAATGTTGACTGTCAGAAGTCAGCTGTGAGCTGTCAGTCAGCACCAAAGAAGCCACGAGGCTAGTGTACATACACACAACGTAGCTACTAAGCCACGCGCTAGTGCTCCGTCCCTACCGGACATTTGCCGCGGGATAAAACAAACATTCTTTTGTTTATAGGGATACCATGCATTAAGGTGAGACTTTATTTATTTTTAGCTCTAAAATGGGGACGTCCCACAAAAATCGAGATGTCTGGCAACTAACACCGTGGATAGTTCTGATAGCAAGCAATCTGTTTATTGTGTGTAGTTCTGACAGCCAGCAGTCTGTTGTTGATTGTGTGTAGTTCTGACAGCCAGCAGTTTGTTGTTGACTGTGTGTAGTTCTGACAACTAGCAGTTTGTTGTTGATTTGTGTAGTTTCTGACGACTAGCAGCCAGCAGTTTGTTGTTGATTGTGTGTAGTTTCTGACGACTAGCAGCCAGCAGTTTGTTGTTGATTGTGAGTAGTTCCGACAACTAGCAGTCTGTTGTTGATTGTGAGTAGTTCTGACAATTAGCAGTCTGTTGTTGATTGTGTGTAGTTCTGACAACTAGCAGTCTGTTGTTGATTGTGTGTAGTTCTGACAACTAGCAGTTTGTTGTTGATTGTGTGTAGTTTCTGACGACTAGCAGCCAGCAGTTTGTTGTTGATTGTGTGAAGTTCTGACAACTAGCAGTTTGTTGTTGATTGTGTGTAGTTCTGACGACTAGCAGTTTGTTGTTGATTGTGTGTAGTTCTGATTTTCTCCAGCCGATAACGTAGCAGAGGATGTGCTTGTAAGCGTCCTTTCCTCATTATCCTCCTCCTTCTGTTTGGATACACTTATGATAAATAGTGACAAATAGTTCCTTATTGCTTGAGTCACTTTGAAATAATAATACAAACCAAATGTTGCCCAGTTGGTCGGCCATGAAAGGCTGGACACAGGTGTTCCAGCGATCAAAGTAAGAAGAAGGGAGTTTTATTTTCAGTATCAATTTTATTAGACAAATATAGACCTGCATTACATAATTTATAAAATAATTCCAATAATAAATGCCAATGTAATCCATTATAATCTACAATTACACATGAGATTTGAAGGGAAAGGATATATTTTTAGAGGGAGAGGGAGGCACCATGAAAGTTTTGTCACGTGCCCATTACTGTTTAGTTAAGCCCCTGAACACGGGCGCACCCAATCAACACCTCAAGGTCAACATATGGTGATCTCTCTATACCTAGCTACATTGTATGAATATCTCAAGCAAGATCAATCATAGTTTTCTATTATTTCAGGATATAAATAGAATCTTTAGATAAATTGTTCAATATCCTTGAAGAAACTCAGGACGTGCTTGTAAGTTGTAACTGTACAAATAAACTTATCCTTATCAAAGACTTCAACTATTTTAAGACTGGTGAACCACCACAAAACTGTATCTCGTGTGAGGTCGGTGACCTGGCGGTCTAGGGGTAAGGTGTTGGACTTCTGTGCTGGCGGCCGGGGTTCAATCCTCGGTCCCGGCACAGATTNGATTGTGTGTAGTTCTGACGACTAGCAGTTTGTTGTTGATTGTGTGTAGTTCTGACAACTAGCAGTTTGTTGTTGATTGTGTGTAGTTTCTGACAACTAGCAGTTTGTTGTTGATTGTGTGTAGTTTCTGACGACTAGCAGCCAGCAGTTTGTTGTTGATTGTGTGTAGTTCTGACAACTAGCAGTCTGTTGTTGATTGTGTGTAGTTTCTGACAACTACCAGCCAACAGTTTGTTGTTTTTCTTGTTCTAGCCATGAGTTTATATTTGACTAACACCGATGATTGTATAAGTGAAGTGTAAAGGCTTCTTGTCATTTGAGAAGCCTCAGGTCATCAAATAGTTTATATTTGACTAACACCGATGATTGTATAAGTGAAGTGTAAAGGCTTCTTGTCATTTGAGAAGCCTCAGGTTATCAAACAGTTTGTGGAGCGAGTTTTTCTTTCTCCAGCCGATAACGTAGCAGAGGATGTGCTTGTAAGCGTCCTTTCCTCATTATCCTCCTCCTTCTGTTTGGATACACTTATGATAAATAGTGACAAATAGTTCCTTATTGCTTGAGTCACTTTGAAATAATAATACAAACCAAATGTTGCCCAGTTGGTCGGCCATGAAAGGCTGGACACAGGTGTTCCAGCGATCAAAGTAAGAAGAAGGGAGTTTTATTTTCAGTATCAATTTTATTAGACAAATATAGACCTGCATTACATAATTTATAAAATAATTCCAATAATAAATGCCAATGTAATCCATTATAATCTACAATTACACATGAGATTTGAAGGGAAAGGATATATTTTTAGAGGGAGAGGGAGGCACCATGAAAGTTTTGTCACGTGCCCATTACTGTTTAGTTAAGCCCCTGAACACGGGCGCACCCAATCAACACCTCAAGGTCAACATATGGTGATCTCTCTATACCTAGCTACATTGTATGAATATCTCAAGCAAGATCAATCATAGTTTTCTATTATTTCAGGATATAAATAGAATCTTTAGATAAATTGTTCAATATCCTTGAAGAAACTCAGGACGTGCTTGTAAGTTGTAACTGTACAAATAAACTTATCCTTATCAAAGACTTCAACTATTTTAAGACTGGTGAACCACCACAAAACTGTATCTCGTGTGAGGTCGGTGACCTGGCGGTCTAGGGGTAAGGTGTTGGACTTCTGTGCTGGCGGCCGGGGTTCAATCCTCGGTCCCGGCACAGATTTATCTGATTGCCAAACCCTTCCTTCACCTCTGACAAGACATCTTGTGAATGTGAGGAATGCCAGGCCTCCACCGTGGTTCGGATCCCATGTTAAACTGTAGGTCCTCCATTTCATCTCACAATCACCCTACCATTACACATTAGTGTAAGTGTGTATAACCCGAACGGTTAGTAAGACGCGGTGCTAATAATAATAGTAATAATAATAATAATCTCGTGTGAGATTGAAGGTCAGTATTTTTGTAGTTTTTATATCAAAACATATTTTGACAAGATAAATCAAATATTTCTCCAGTAGAAACATAAAGTTTAATTTTCTTCATATTATGGTGATATCAACAGTTGTTGAATATCTATCAAGGGGTGTCCTGAAATTTAATGACAACTCTTTATCTTCATTTAAAAAGTTGCTCATCTAATGCCGCTATGCTCATGACAGATAATCAACAACTGTTGATATCGCCACGAGAAGAAAATTAAACTCTATGTTTCTACTGGAGCAATATTTGATTATTTTTTTTGCCAACAAAAGTTTTTATTTAAAAACTGCAAAAGCACTGACCTTTTATCGCGTTCCCTACACCCCCAGCTAGAGCGAGCCGATAGCCCAAGACATTTGACCGGTAGCATGTGTGTGTGTAATATGTTCCTTGACTAAGTGCCCTCCAGTTTGTCACCTGCAGTATCGCCCTCTCACTGTTGGTGGGAGGGTTTATGCTCCACATGGCCTGGAGGTTATTCAGGTCCTGAGTGCCGAGAGCCCGATATAATTGAGACAGGAACACAGCATCCAGGAAAGATCCAGCTCCAGGAGGATTTCAGCGATATTATTTATAGTAAAGTTATGTAAACCTAAAGATTTCTTTAAACGTTGGACAAATGTGTTGAAGCCAAACTTTGTTGATTGATTGACCGATTATTGTTTTATTATTGGTTTCTTTGGAAGGCGGTGGTTTGTTTCAACAACAATTACAGAGATACATCAAGCTCTCCTGGCTTCGACTGAGTGGGGAGTTGAACTTCTGGAGAATCTTGCACTTGGTACCTCATGGGAGGCTCCTAGTGGCTTGTACCTCCTGGACTAGTCACAGGGAGGTTTATAGGGGCTTGTACCTCCTGAACTAAACACAGGGAGGCTTACAGGGGTTTGTACCTCCAGGACTAGCCACAGGGAGGTTTATAGTGACTTGTACCTCCTAAGGCTTACAGGGGCTTGTACCTCCTGGACTAAACACAAGGAGGTTTATAGTGACTTGTACCTCCAGGAATAACCACAGGGAGGTTTATAGTGACTTGTACCTCCAGGAATAACCACAGGGAGGCTTACAGGGACTTGTACCTCCAGAACTAAACACAGGGAGGTTTATAGTGACTTGTACCTCCAGGACTAACCACAGGGAGGTTTATAGTGACTTGTACCTCCAGAACTAACCACAGGGAGGTTTATAGTGACTTGTACCTCCAAGACTAGCCACAGGAAGGTTTATAGTGACTTGTACCTCCAGGAATAACCACAGGGAGGTTTATATTGACTTGTACCTCCAGGACTAACCACAGGGAGGCTTACAGGGGCTTGTACCTCCTGGACTAAACACAGGGAGGTTTATAGTGACTTGTACCTCCAAGAATAACCACAGGGAGGTTTATAGTGACTCGTACCTCCAGGAATAACCACAGGGAGGCTTACAGGGGCTTGTACCTCCTGAACTAAACACAGGGAGGCTTATAGTGACTTGTACCTCCAGGAATAACCACAGGGAGGCTTACAGGGGCTTGTACCTCCTGAACTAAACATAGGACTAACCACAGGGAGGTTTATAGTGACTTGTACCTCCAGAACTAACCACAGGGAGGTTTATAGTGACTTGTACCTCCAGAACCAAACCCACAGAGGTTTATAGTGGGTTGTACCGCCTGGACTAATCAAAAGGAGGTTCATAGTGGTCAAGGCCTCCTACACAAACACATTTTAATAATCTACGTTTGATTTTTTGTTGTTTTAGACCTAGCTCGAAAGTTTGCTCTAATATCTGCCGTGTTATTTCAGTTTATTAAATGTGTGGAACTGAGCGTGAGCGAGATACGATCTGTGGCCTTGGTAATTTGCTCGTTCCCTACTGAACTTCGATTGTTCCAACTGGGAGCAACAACGTTTGTCTAGAGTGGTGATAAGTGTCACCCATCAGTACTTAGCCCCGTGATTACCACCCTTACCGACATCACTCGAGTATTGGTGCTCTCCCATCACGTGTCAATAATCCCCGGTCTGTTAAAGACGGGGGTGGGGGGCAGGGAGTTAAACTAAACAGAACAAGTGATCGCAATTGGCCCTACTAGCACTGCTCCAGCTGAGGGCGGGGCTTAGAAATAGAAGGGCGGAATTGACATTATGTCAGGTTGAACACGCCCCTTTAAAAAAATTGTAAACCAACTGGGAACAGCTTCCGGTGACTTACAGAGCTCCACCTTTGTATCCCCTTTTTATAGACGAAGTCAGCAAGTAGTGGCATCTCTCGGACAACTTTAGTACTAAAATGTTAGCACTCTTGACTACTGCTGGCTGGAAGAGGAGAGATGTTAGCACTCCTGACTACTGCTGGCTGGAAGAGGAGAGATGTTAGCACTCCTGACTACTGCTGGTTGGAATATGAGAGATGTTAGCACTCCTGACTTCTGCTGGCTGGAATAGGAGAGATGTTAGCACTCCTGACTTCTACTGGTTGGAATATGAGAGATGTTAGCACTCCTGACTCCTGCTGGTTGGAATAGGAGAGATGTTAGCACTCCTGACTTCTGCTGGCTGGAATATGAGAGATGTTAGCACTCCTGACTTCTTCTGGCTGGAATATGAGAGATGTTAGCACTCTTGACTACTGCTGGCTGGAATAGGAGAGATGTTAGCACTCCTGACTACTGCTGGTTGGAATAGGAGAGATGTTAGCACTCCTGACTCCTGCTGGTTGGAATAGGAGAGATGTTAGCAATCCTGACTTCTGCTGGCTGGAATAGGAGACATGTTAGCACTCCTGACTTCTTCTGGCTGGAATATGAGAGATGTTAGCACTCCTGACTTCTGCTGGCTGGAATTATGAGAGATGTTAGCACTCCTGACTTCTGCTGGCTGGAATAGGAGAGATGTTAGCACTCCTGACTTCTTCTGGCTGGAATAGGAGAGTTGTTAGCACTCCTGACTACTGCTGGTTGGAATAAGAGAGATGTTAGCACTCCTGACTTCTACTGGTTAGAATAGGAGAGTTGTTAGCACTCCTGACTACTGCTGGTTGGAATAGGAGAGATGTTAGCACTCCTGACTTCTGCTGGTTAGAATAGGAGAGATGTTAGCACTCCTGACTTCTGCTGGCTGGAATAGGAGACATGTTAGCACTCCTGACTTCTTCTGGCTTGAATATGAGCGATGTTAGCACTCCTGACTTCTGCTGGCTGGAATAGGAGATATGTTAGCACTCCTGACTACTGCTGGCTTGGAATAGGAGAGATGTTAGCACTCCTGACTTCTGCTGGCTGGAATAGGAGAGATGTTAGCACTCCTGACTTCTGCTGGTTGTCTGCTGGTTGGAATAGGAGAGATGTTAGCACTCCTTACCTCTGCTGGTTGGAATAGGAGAGTTGTTAGCACTCCTGACTACTGCTGGTTGGAATAGGAGAGATGTTAGCACTCCTGACTACTACTGTTTGGAATAGGAGAGATGTTAGCATTCCTGACTTCTACTGGTTGGAATAGGAGAGATGTTAGCACTCCTGACTACTGCTGGTTGGAATAGGAGAGGTGTTAGCACTCCTGACTACTACTGGATGGAATAGAAGAGATGTTAGCACTCCTGAATTCTACTGGTTGGAATAGGAGAGATGTTAACACTCCTGACTTCTACTGGCTGGAATAGGAGAGTTGTTAGCACTCCTGACTTCTGCTGGCTGGAATAGGAGAGATGTTAGCACTCCTGACTTCTGCTGGCTGGAATAGGAGAGATGTTAGCACTCCTGACTTCTATTGGCTGGAATAGGAGAGATGTTAGCACTCCTGACCTCTTCTGGCTGGAATAGGAGAGATGTTAGTACTCCTGACTATATGAGACTATTAACAGATTTAGGAGAGATGTTAGCACTCCTGATTATAATGGGACTACTTGCTAATTTAACCGTAATTGCTATCGAACGTAAAGCTAATATAAGACTATAAACGACTTATTAGCCTACATTACATTCAATATAATTGCGTGAGAATTGATTGTACTTATCACCACATCTCACTACCTGGTCAGGTTATACTTATAAGGCCTATGTTCTAATCACGCTACTGACTTAGGGATGAGTAAAGTTGAATTTAGAGGAAGTTTAGATACCCACATAGTTTGTGTAAAGGGATAGTGTAAAACCATTTAGGTAAAATATCCAAGTACACCTACACCCGATTGGGAATATCCCTGTCATCAGTAGTCTAATCTATTTCTAAAGTCACGCCTCATACCATGCGGCCACTGAAGCAGCTTTTGTGGCATAGTTAAATGTTGTCTAAAAATGTACACACACATTCGCGTGGATGGAGGAGGGGAAACGACGTATTTGTGAAAACCATCTTCAGTTCAACACGCGGTAATTTAATCCCAAACCTACTCCTCGCAGGTGATTTGGTGCAGTGTACAGTAGCCCCATGACTTGTTTGGTGCTGACTGACAGCTTTAAGAAGCTACCAGACCAAATTAAGTATCCCTACGCCAAACCAGATGATCTGCAAAAACATGTGTTTAGCAGATGTCACTTCTGACAGTCAAAAATTAGGTATATACCTAAATTTTGACTGTCAGAAGTCAGCTGCGAGCTGTCAGTCAGCACCAAAGAAGCCACGGGGCTACTGTGGGTGGGTTTGATATAATAGTACACTTAATAATAGATAATTATTGACATAAACCAAACTTCAAATATTTACCTACTACCGTAAATTGTTTACATTTTGTAATAACATGGTAAGCTTCTCATCTAAAAAAAAGGTCCTCCTGGGGGTGGTTTTTCACTCTACCTCCACGCAAATGGGGTACACTTATTCTATATTCAGCCTTACTCATCCCTAAATCATTCACGTAATTAGTAAGTATGCGTAAAATCTAAATAGAGAGTAAAACGCGGTGCTAAACAATAAATCGCTTGTAAAGGTGTCTCAAGAGGATACGACCTGTAGACTATTGCAGTCCAAGAGTGACGAAGATTCCTGATTTTCATAGACGTGGTTCCGGTCCCTGGAATAGCCTATAGCACTCCATATTGGCACTGTAAATCCTCTACAGACTCCCACGTGTGACTCACCTAGTCGGCGGTTGATTAACTGCCGCAATGAATGTCAACCCAGGGATCACTCTGATTACAACCCTTTCACCCATTGAAGGGTGGTCGCCACCCCCTGCTGGTGTCCACCTCAATAACAGCAACACTTTCCGTGTCGGGACCAATAAACATAATACAAGAAGGATCTGAAATACAGATTGTACCTCAACATCTTGCGAGGAGGAGTGTACTAACATCAACATCTTGCGAGGAGGAATGTACTGACATCAACATCTTGCGAGGAGGAGTGTACTAACATCAACATCTTGCGAGGAGGAATGTACTGACATCAACATATTGCGTGGAGGAATGGCGTAACATCTTGCAAGGAGGAATGTACTAACATCATCATCTTGCGAGGAGGAGTGTACTAACATCAACAACTTGTGAGGAGGAATGTACTAACATCAACATATTGCCAGGAGTAATGTACTAACATCAACATTTTGCGAGGAGGAATGTACTGACATCAACATATTGCCATGAGGAATGTACTAACATCAACATCCTGCGAGAAGGAATATACTAACATCAACATATTGCCAGGAGGAATGTACTAACATCAACATATTGCCAGGAGGAATGTACTAACATCAACATCTTGCGAGGAGGAATGTACTAACATCAACATATTGCCAGGAGTAATGTACTAACATCAACATCTTGTGAGGAGGAATGTACTAACATCAACAACTTGCGAGGAGGAATGTACTGACATCAACATATTGCCAGGAGGAATGTACTAAAATCAACAATTTGCGAGGAGGAATGTACTGACATCAACATATTGCCATGAGGAATGTACTAACATCAACATCCTGCGAGAAGGAATATACTTGAGGAATGTACTAACATCAACATATTGCCAGGAGGAATGTACTAACATCAACATCTTGCGAGGAGGAATATACTAACATCTTTCAAGGAGGAATGTACTAACATCAACATCTTGTGAGGAGGAATGTACTGACATCAACATCTTGCGAGGAGGAATGGCGTAACATCTTGCAAGGAGGAATGTACTAACATCAACAATTTGCGAGAAGTAATGTACTGATATCAACATATTGCGTGGAGGAATGTACTAACATCAACAACTTGCGAGGAGGAATGTACTGACATCAACATCTTGGGAGGAGGAATGTACTAACATCAACATATTGCCAGGAGGAATGTACTAACATCAACATCTTTTGAGGAGGAATGTACTAGTATCATTATCTTGCGAGGAGGAATGTACTAGCATCAACATCTTGCGAGGAGGAATGTACTAGCATCAACATCTTGAGAGGAGGAATGTACCAACATCAACATATTGCCAGGAGGAATGTACTAACATCAACATCTTGCGAGGAGGAATTTACTAACATCAACATCTTGCGAGGAGGAATGTACTAACATCAACCCTACAAGCCACACTATATCTTGTGTGTAGGCATGATATTATCAACCCTACAAGCCACACATAATTGTTTATCAACATGATATTATCAACCCTACAAGCCACACCAGAAATAGTTTGTCAACATGATCTTAGCAACCCTACAAGACACACTAGATCTTGTGTGTAGACATGATATTATCAACCCTACAAGCCACACATAACTTGTTTATCAACATGATATTATCAACCCTATAAGCTACACCAGATCTTGTGTGTAGACATGATATTATCAACCCTACAAGACAAGCTTCGTCTTACAATGTTTCCCTAGAGCCAACAAAGAAATATTTGAATAACTAGATATCATTGTATTAATAAACCGAGTATAAAAAGAGTCGGTCGGTCTGTTAAAACCGAGCCTTTTATCGAGTGTTTATTTCCTGGCAAGCTACACAACCTTTATTTCAACTTCCATCAGATAGCGAGCGCTCTAAAACTACCGGCGGTATTATTGGTTATTTGTATCGACAACATCACTATGCTTTTATCGACAATGATACGAAATAAAACAACATTGTAGGAAAGCAGAAAAGAGCTCAAGTTTTGGGAAGGGAAGCTTGTAAAAGCTAGTAGATATTTATCGCCGTTTGTTGACGTTTCGTTGCCATGGAAACCACTGCGGAAATTCCTGCCTGATAACAAAATGTTAACGGCGCGGCCGAACCAAGTACGGTGGGTGAGATTGGCCGCCGGTTTATTTACAACAAATTGAATTATCAACTTTATTCTCTTTGTAAATGTTATTAGTGTTCCAACAACAATAGACTGGAATGTGTTCTAAAGATACTAGGCTGAGCTGTGTGCCAACAATACTTCTATAGGTAGTGCTGCAACAATACTACTCTTTCCTTTTTTCCAACAATACTACTTCATCCTCTGTCCCAACAATAAGTTACTGCTTTGGAGAGGGTTCCAACAATAATACTCTGGGAAATGTTATAAAAATACTACTCTGGGTAGTGTAAAGCAATAGTCTATTACTCCGGGTGGCGTTCCAACAATACTACTCTGGGAAATGTTATAACNCACCTCTAACTATAACACTTGTTACATGAATAGTAACAGTCACCTTTAACTATAACACTTGTTACATGACGAGTAACAGTCGCCTCCAACTATAACACTTATTACATGAATAGTAACAGTCGCCTCCAACTATAACACTTGTTACATGAAGAGTAACAGTCGCCTCCAACTATAACGCTTGTTATATGAATAGTAACAGTCACCTCTAACTATAACACTTGTTACATGAATAGTAACAGTCACCTTTAACTATAACACTTGTTACATGACGAGTAACAGTCGCCTCCAACTATAACACTTGTTACATGAATAGTAACAGTCGCCTCCAACTATAACACTTGTTACATGAAGAGTAACAGTCGCCTCCAACTATAACGCTTGTTATATGAATAGTAACAGTCACCTCTAACTATAACACTTGTTACATGAATAGTAACAGTCACCTTTAACTATAACACTTGTTACATGACGAGTAACAGTCGCCTCCAACTATAACACTTATTACATGAATAGTAACAGTCGCCTCCAACTATAACACTTGTTACATGAAGAGTAACAGTCGCCTCCAACTATAACGCTTGTTATATGAATAGTAACAGTCACCTCTAACTATAACACTTGTTACATGAATAGTAACAGTCACCTTTAACTATAACACTTGTTACATGACGAGTAACAGTCGCCTCCAACTATAACACTTATTACATGAATAGTAACAGTCGCCTCCAACTATAACACTTGTTACATGAAGAGTAACAGTCGCCTCCAACTATAACGCTTGTTATATGAATAGTAACAGTCACCTCTAACTATAACACTTGTTACATGAATAGTAACAGTCACCTTTAACTATAACACTTGTTACATGACGAGTAACAGTCGCCTCCAACTATAACACTTGTTACATGAATAGTAACAGTCGCCTCCAACTATAACACTTGTTACATGAAGAGTAACAGTCGCCTCCAACTATAACGCTTGTTATATGAATAGTAACAGTCACCTCTAACTATAACACTTGTTACATGAATAGTAACAGTCACCTTTAACTATAACACTTGTTACATGACGAGTAACAGTCGCCTCCAACTATAACACTTATTACATGAATAGTAACAGTCGCCTCCAACTATAACACTTGTTACATGAAGAGTAACAGTCGCCTCCAACTATAACGCTTGTTATATGAATAGTAACAGTCACCTCTAACTATAACACTTGTTACATGAATAGTAACAGTCACCTTTAACTATAACACTTGTTACATGACGAGTAACAGTCGCCTCCAACTATAACACTTATTACATGAATAGTAACAGTCGCCTCCAACTATAACACTTGTTACATGAAGAGTAACAGTCGCCTCCAACTATAACGCTTGTTATATGAATAGTAACAGTCACCTCTAACTATAACACTTGTTACATGAATAGTAACAGTCACCTTTAACTATAACACTTGTTACATGACGAGTAACAGTCGCCTCCAACTATAACACTTGTTACATGAATAGTAACAGTCGCCTCCAACTATAACACTTGTTACATGAAGAGTAACAGTCGCCTCCAACTATAACGCTTGTTATATGAATAGTAACAGTCACCTCTAACTATAACACTTGTTACATGAATAGTAACAGTCACCTTTAACTATAACACTTGTTACATGACGAGTAACAGTCGCCTCCAACTATAACACTTATTACATGAATAGTAACAGTCGCCTCCAACTATAACACTTGTTACATGAAGAGTAACAGTCGCCTCCAACTATAACGCTTGTTATATGAATAGTAACAGTCACCTCTAACTATAACACTTGTTACATGAATAGTAACAGTCACCTTTAACTATAACACTTGTTACATGACGAGTAACAGTCGCCTCCAACTATAACACTTATTACATGAATAGTAACAGTCGCCTCCAACTATAACACTTGTTACATGAAGAGTAACAGTCGCCTCCAACTATAACGCTTGTTATATGAATAGTAACAGTCACCTCTAACTATAACACTTGTTACATGAATAGTAACAGTCACCTTTAACTATAACACTTGTTACATGACGAGTAACAGTCGCCTCCAACTATAACACTTGTTACATGAATAGTAACAGTCGCCTCCAACTATAACACTTGTTACATGAAGAGTAACAGTCGCCTCCAACTATAACGCTTGTTATATGAATAGTAACAGTCACCTCTAACTATAACACTTGTTACATGAATAGTAACAGTCACCTTTAACTATAACACTTGTTACATGACGAGTAACAGTCGCCTCCAACTATAACACTTATTACATGAATAGTAACAGTCGCCTCCAACTATAACACTTGTTACATGAAGAGTAACAGTCGCCTCCAACTATAACGCTTGTTATATGAATAGTAACAGTCACCTCTAACTATAACACTTGTTACATGAATAGTAACAGTCACCTTTAACTATAACACTTGTTACATGACGAGTAACAGTCGCCTCCAACTATAACACTTATTACATGAATAGTAACAGTCGCCTCCAACTATAACACTTGTTACATGAAGAGTAACAGTCGCCTCCAACTATAACGCTTGTTATATGAATAGTAACAGTCACCTCTAACTATAACACTTGTTACATGAATAGTAACAGTCACCTTTAACTATAACACTTGTTACATGACGAGTAACAGTCGCCTCCAACTATAACACTTGTTACATGAATAGTAACAGTCGCCTCCAACTATAACACTTGTTACATGAAGAGTAACAGTCGCCTCCAACTATAACGCTTGTTATATGAATAGTAACAGTCACCTCTAACTATAACACTTGTTACATGAATAGTAACAGTCACCTTTAACTATAACACTTGTTACATGACGAGTAACAGTCGCCTCCAACTATAACACTTATTACATGAATAGTAACAGTCGCCTCCAACTATAACACTTGTTACATGAAGAGTAACAGTCGCCTCCAACTATAACGCTTGTTATATGAATAGTAACAGTCACCTCTAACTATAACACTTGTTACATGAATAGTAACAGTCACCTTTAACTATAACACTTGTTACATGACGAGTAACAGTCGCCTCCAACTATAACACTTATTACATGAATAGTAACAGTCGCCTCCAACTATAACACTTGTTACATGAAGAGTAACAGTCGCCTCCAACTATAACGCTTGTTATATGAATAGTAACAGTCACCTCTAACTATAACACTTGTTACATGAATAGTAACAGTCACCTTTAACTATAACACTTGTTACATGACGAGTAACAGTCGCCTCCAACTATAACACTTGTTACATGAATAGTAACAGTCGCCTCCAACTATAACACTTGTTACATGAAGAGTAACAGTCGCCTCCAACTATAACGCTTGTTATATGAATAGTAACAGTCACCTCTAACTATAACACTTGTTACATGAATAGTAACAGTCACCTTTAACTATAACACTTGTTACATGACGAGTAACAGTCGCCTCCAACTATAACACTTATTACATGAATAGTAACAGTCGCCTCCAACTATAACACTTGTTACATGAAGAGTAACAGTCGCCTCCAACTATAACGCTTGTTATATGAATAGTAACAGTCACCTCTAACTATAACACTTGTTACATGAATAGTAACAGTCACCTTTAACTATAACACTTGTTACATGACGAGTAACAGTCGCCTCCAACTATAACACTTATTACATGAATAGTAACAGTCGCCTCCAACTATAACACTTGTTACATGAAGAGTAACAGTCGCCTCCAACTATAACGCTTGTTATATGAATAGTAACAGTCACCTCTAACTATAACACTTGTTACATGAATAGTAACAGTCACCTTTAACTATAACACTTGTTACATGACGAGTAACAGTCGCCTCCAACTATAACACTTATTACATGAATAGTAACAGTCACCTCCAACTATAACACTTGTTACATGAAGAGTAACAGTCGCCTCCAACTATAACGCTTGTTATATGAATAGTAACAGTCACCTCTAACTATAACACTTGTTACATGAATAGTAACAGTCACCTTTAACTATAACACTTGTTACATGACGAGTAACAGTCGCCTCCAACTATAACACTTATTACATGAATAGTAACAGTCGCCTCCAACTATAACACTTGTTACATGAAGAGTAACAGTCGCCTCCAACTATAACGCTTGTTATATGAATAGTAACAGTCACCTCTAACTATAACACTTGTTACATGAATAGTAACAGTCACCTTTAACTATAACACTTGTTACATGACGAGTAACAGTCGCCTCCAACTATAACACTTATTACATGAATAGTAACAGTCACCTCCAACTATAACACTTGTTACATGAAGAGTAACAGTCGCCTCCAACTATAACGCTTGTTATATGAATAGTAACAGTCACCTCTAACTATAACACTTGTTACATGAATAGTAACAGTCACCTTTAACTATAACACTTGTTACATGACGAGTAACAGTCGCCTCCAACTATAACACTTGTTACATGAATAGTAACAGTCACCTCCAACTATAACACTTGTTATGTATTTTCGTGATATATGTATCGAGTTATTGGCATATTATAGAGCTAGTTGTCCTGTATTGAGTGAATTTATTTTAGGAATAATATTAATGCTCAGATTTTGATGAAATATTATTTTTTGGTACATCATAGTTTATGCTTGTGAGTAGTTAAACTGTTATTTTCAATATCCTTTGATTTTATAACAGTAATCTATATTAAAATACTTTTTTTTCATTTTGGAATCTTCTTTCATATTTTGATTATTTGATTAAATATATGTAAACTAAGATATTTTTTTATTTCATGAATACTCAGACATAAGATGTTTCACCACAAAACGTTTGTCATACTTATAGGATAATCCAGGCTTCATATAAACTTTGTACACTTTTCTACGTATGTGCTAGGAAAATCCATATTCCTGACGAGGCACTGCAACTAAGCTGGAAATAATATATTGCTTCCGAAGCAGGTTCTACATGTTTAACTTAATGCAAGAGTTTTATTTTATAAACGTTTTCCGATACATACAGACAAATTTAATTTCAATTTTTAAAAGGCACGTTTGATCTATTCATGTGCATTCTTTTCAAGTTTCCGTTTACGTTTTCGGATATATATTTTTTTTTACATATAAATACTTTATTTAAAATATTTATAATATCATTATACTGTTCATTTTTATGACAATTTTATGGTCATCAAAATCTTGGCTGTTTTATTTTCGTAACAGATGGTAAACTATAATAATTTTGATAATGAGCTTATCTGGTGAAGTTGGTTTTAAAGTTTAGCCTCGAGCCACTCTTGAGTCATTAATTAACTATAAGTGCTTAATTACTTATAAACTTGTATCATCAAACAGGAAACAGAATGTTGAGCATTTTGACTTTTACACCTGGTTCATAAGTTCAAGTTTAATTTATTGGCGCATAAATAAATATCTCGATTTACTACTAAATAAAATGTTAAATAACAATCATATTACTATACTATTGCTAGGCCTATATAATATTATGTGTGACAATTAGAAGTAAAACTAAATATTGGGTATGTTGGCAGCCCTGTCATGTATTATGACCGCATCTTATATATATCTTATAATTTGATAATCTCATTTCCTGTAATAAAAAGCGGCTGACCCGATCTTGACCAACGATCACTCGTTTTAAAGGCAAGGAGTCCAGGATACGACACAATTAAGAAGCAAGAATATATAAGTCGGTGGTAAGAACAATATTAACATATGCAGGGACACGAAGAGAATCTAAACGTATCCGACAACCGCCGTAGGTCACAGAAACGCGAGTATTGAGAGGAATCACTAATAAATCGCTACTAGACAGAGAAATAAATGAGAACATAGGAGAATCTTGTCAAATCAACCCATTACTGAATGGATAGCTTCACGTAGGAGCAGTGGCGGTCCGTGTATAGGCACTGTGGAACTGCAGCACCCCCAATTTCCACTTAATATTATCTATAACATTTAATATAATGAATCCTTTTTTCTTTAATTCTTTCTTTATTTTTGTAGTACAATATATATTCCTTAATCCTAATGTCAGTACTTCAGTAGCCATCCCCCAGTTTATGAAAAATATACAAAAATCTTTTTATGGAACTGTGCACTTCACAGTGCCAGTGATGCGGTGTTTTACTGCTGTGCGCATGCGCACATAGGAGGGGTTGGGGAGGAAGGAGGGACTGCCAGGTAGAGAGAGCACTGTTGCTCTCACAGTGCTGGCTCTGACGTGATGGTGGAAGGAAGTTTTTTTTACTCATCGTGTGTTGTGCTTAAAAACCGTGTACCATATTCTTGAATGTGATAAAGTGCAGAAGAGTGTACAATTAGATTATTATTCTGCTCCCAGCTATTCTATTTGATTAATTTTTTTTTCGGTTCTTTTAATTAAAGAAAAACTAAATGCTCTTGCAGTACTTTCAATGGAGAAAAATTTCCTCAATTGTTATCCAGAGATCAAAGAAAAAAATATTGAATTTTTTGCGCAAATTAAAACAAGAAGAATGGATTTCATTTATAAATGAATAGATCAAGCTTGAACTGTAACAATTTTAGTTAAAGTAAGTAAAAATTTATTTTTTGTTAAGATTTTATTAAGTTCCTGAATAAATTATCTTTTTATACATGTTTTTTCCCTTTTACACTATTTTAAAACAAAGGCTAAAAATTTTCTGGGGCAGCATTCCCACTAATTTTAGCTACGAGCCGCCACTGTGTAGGAGGTAATAAACCCACATATTGACATGATACAAGAAGACAGAATCATCAAAATTGCAAGAGACAAAAGACCTTCACGGAGGAGAATGCATGGAAGACTCAGGAGAAGATGGAAGGAAAACCTTTCGAGCCCTTGGAATGGGACAAGCCAAAACAATAAAGAAGAAGAGTCCAGTATGTCGGAAAAAATATTAGCTTCCAGCTAAAAACTAATTTTCCTATCTAAACTCTCGTGATCCCGCTCTGTACGCAGCACAATCATTCATTGTTTACATCACCATGGAAACTATGAGCTGTGTATTATTGACTATCAGCGAATGATTAAGTGGTTTGGCGCAACAAATAGACAGAGAGCTGGGAGAGTGCTACCTGAAAGAGCAATGAGAAGAGTTGAACACGCTTACAAATCCCGGATTATTTATGAAATGTTTTTATATATTTTTTAAATATAGTTTTCAAAAAATTTAGGCTAACGTTCTAACAGGTTAAAAACGTTTAACTCTCAAGTTTAAAGTGTTTAAAAAAATGTGTAATAGCTTAGATAAAACCCTACAAAACAATCCATTATTATCTTAAAATATTATGTTACGACCCAATCAAAGCATGAGTTTATTTGACAGAGGAAAGCTAGATCTAGGTTTCTAACCACTTCTTAAATAATCCGGTATTTCTAAACGTCTGCAACACGTCTCAATGTTCTACCACACAGCACCCTTAAAGTTATCATTGTGGTAATCTGGTTGTGGCCAAGAAATGGAGCCAATCTTATATCTTTGTACTGATGAGTATGTAATTTAAATTCAGGCAGAATGTTTACGTTTAATAAATTTGGTCGATAAATCCCATAACGAAGGAATTTACTTCCCACAGCTCCTCGTTTGGCAAACAAATGTCTTACTGATCTGACATATTAAGAAATAGAATTAACTTTTTTTTAACTTCTTTTTAAAGTTTCAAAATAGACCCAACATGAATAATGAGTTCTTTTGAATTATCCACGCTCACTCTTAATTGCTTGCTGTAATTAGCACTTAATTAAATTCATAAAAGATTTAAAGATAAATTCTGACAAGATGCATAACCTATATTCTCTTATAAAAACAATTTTATTAAATGCTTACTTTATATATATATATATATAAAATCTTGTTTACAACCTGGGACAAGGTACAACCTCTAGAAAATAACAAAATAGTATACATCACATGCCCCTGTGGGAACTAAAAGTTCTTTTCAGTATATTGGGGTACGTTGTTGATTAAAAACTATTAAAAATGCACATGAAATAGGTTTTGATTATTAAAAGATAAAACTACATATACACTGATTAAGCTACAATTAAACAAGTCGTTGACTTAAATAATAAGAGTCATAATTATGTTAAGTCTGTAAATTACTAAGCAAATGAGAACACATCAAATATAATTAATTTAAATAAACAGCTAATTGATAAGATTACAAAATTATTAACTATATAATAATAATAATAATATTTATCACCGCGTCTTACTACCCGTTCAGGTTATACGCTTTAAGTACTAATTATTCTAATGGATTAGGAATTGGGAAGGTTGAATTAGAGGAAGTGAACCCGCATTTGAGTGGAGGAAGAGTGGAAAACCATTTAGGAAAAACCACCCCAAGTTCACCCGACCGAGATTCGAACCTCGATCTCCCCGTCCTCAGCAGTCGAGCTCAACACGACAAGTGCGTTAGCCAACTACTTTGTTATTTTATTGACAATACTGAACACAAAAACCTAGAGATAAAGCTTGAGCATTATCAAAAGATGCAAGCTATAGGGCAGTTAGCAGGTGGTATTGCGCATGATTTCAACAATATATTGACTGGGATAATAGGATTTTGCGATTTGCTTTTACTCCAACATTCAGCTGGTGATCCATCTTTTGGAGATATAATACAGATACAGCAAAATGCAAAGCGTGGATCAAATTTAGTAAGACAATTGCTTGCTTTTTCAAGAAGACAGACCTTGCAGCCAAAAATTATTGATGTAAATAGTACTATAGCTAATCTTTATGAAATGATAAAAAGATTAATAGGTGAAAATATAAAGTTTAATATTTATTATGGTAGAGACTTGGGTGCTGTTAGGGCTGATCAAGGGCAATTAGAGCAAGTTATACTTAACTTAGCAGTCAATGCTAGTGCTGCTATGGAAAAGGGCGGAGAATTAACTATACGAACCTTTAATCAAAAGATTGACTCATTAAATTCTACATCTCAGGACATGTTTTCTCCAGACACCGAAGCGGGTGATTAAATAAACATTTAAACACCCGTCTCTTATAATGTTATATCACTGTACAATTTGCAGTTGACGTTTAAGTCACATTATCACTGGTCCCCGCGCACGACACATTGCGCTGATCCACGTCACACGAACACTAGACTCGTTGATCCATTCCCGGACACGCTGGCTCACTCACTGGCAGTGGCAGCTCGTAGCTAAAATTAGTGGAGTTGCTGCTCCAGAAAATGTTTAGCCTTTGTTTTAAAATTGTGTAAAAGGAAAAAAGATGTATAAAAAGAAAATTTATTCAAGAACTTGGTAAAAATCTTAACGAAAAATACCAAACTTTTTACTAACCTTATCTTAAATTGTTACAGTTTAAGCTTGATCTATTCATTTATAAATGAAATCCATTCTTCTTGTTTTAATTTGCTCAAAAAGTTAAATATTTTTTCCCCTTGACCTCTGGATGACAATTGAGGACATTCTTCTCCATTGAAAGTACTGCAAGCGCATTTAGTCTTTCTGTTAAATAAAATAACCGAAAAAAAAATTAATCAAATAGAATAGCTTGAAGCAGAATAATAATCTAACTCTACACTCTCATACACTTTATCACATTCAAGAATATGGTACACGGTTTTTAAGCACAACACACGCTGAGTAAAAAAAACCACTTCCTTCCACCATCATGCCAGAGCCGGCACTGCGAGAGCAACAGTGCTCTCTCCACCTTCCCCACACGCCTCCTATGTGTGCATGCGCACAACAGTCAAACACCACGTCACTGGCACTGTGAAGTGCACAGTTACATACAAAGATGTTTGTATCTTTTTCATAAACTGGGGGATGGCTACTGAAGTATTGATATTAAGCTTTAGGAATATATATTTTACTACAAAAATAAAAAAAGAATTAAAGAAAAAAAGGATTCATTATATTAAATGTTATAGATAATATCAAGTGGAAATAGGGGGTGCTGCAGTTCCGAAGTGCCTATACACGAGCCTCCACTACTCACTGGACACGCTGACCCAATCCCAGGCACGCTTCTGACCCAATCCCAGGCACGCTAACCCACTCCCGGGCATGCAGGTCTACTAATTTGACTAGTTTCAACTTAGACTGGGGGTCCCTCGCTGACCGCCGTCTCTATCTATATAGGAGCTACTATCAGTCTGGAATCCTCCAATTCTAAAATATTGGGTTGGAATAAATTGAACTCATATACTTCTAAACGTGTTCCTTCCCTTTAAATTATGCTTCCACCTGTACCCTATAAATCTTCTAGCTGTGAGGCTGGCTGGCTACATACTAAACAAGGATGGAGAGTGATAACAGAGAGGGCAAACGAATGACAAGCGCGTTGGCTCCGCAGTAGGACACTAATCTCGTTATAATAGTATATTCTCTTAGTTGGAACATACAACCTTGGATACCACTTTTCTACTACCAATATAGTGGCATTTGTTACAATATACAACCTTGTCTTTAGCGGATTGTGACAATCCCCCTACATCTTATGAGTAAGACCGTTATGGGAGAAATTAGAAAAGAGGCAGAGGACTTGAGTTTGGACATCATTTGCGCGCAGGAGCCGTACAGTACGGTAGTTGGAAAAAATCTGCAGATGCCAACAAAGGCGAGAATTATCACTAGTGATTCGTCGACCATGAGCGTGATAGTAATCTTCAATGCACATATAACGGTTACAAGAGTAGATCAATACTGGATCAAGAAGGTCACTTGCGTCGATATAATTACAGATAAAGGTGCATTCATCATGGTCAACATGTACTTCCAGGACAGGGAAGACATTGAAAAATACCTGGAGCAAATATAAGTTATAGATGGCGTCTATAGAGGTATCCCGGGGGTATTCCTCGCAAATGCGAAATCACCCCTGTAATTCAGCGATGTGTTGAGAAGGTCGGATGGAAGGAAAGGTGGATGTAGAGCATAGGAGAGAGGAGAGAAGTTAGAAGAGATAGTAGTGGCGAGAAGGCTAGAGGTGCTGAATATGAAAGGGAATCCACCCACCTATGCGGGTAGAGCGGGAGCAAGCTCAAATATAGACGTCACGCTATGCAACCAGGAACGATTGGGATCGTTAAGAACCGAAACATACTGGATAGGTTGACAATTATTGACCATAACTTGATCACTTTTGAGATTGAAGGAGACTTAGGGCTTCAGGCTGAAGTTAGAGTAAGAGCTAGATCCAACATCCACAAAGCCGATTGGGAGAGATTAAAGAGATAACTGGAGATCCTTGGAGTCGTGGCATGCTACTGGATATCTATAGAAGGAAGAAAGAATAGTATGAATCTGCCCTGAGGCTGGTTAAGAGGGAAAGCTGGGAATGATACGTTCAGGAGGAGCTGAGAAATAATGCTTGGGGCATACCATTTCAGATAATGACCGGGAAGGTAAGGCCCCCGGCAGTGATCTCGACGCTGAAGACTCAGGGCGGGGACATGACTTCTTGTTGGGAAGAATCGACAAAGTTGTTGCTTGAGACACTGCTTCCAAACGATAATGTGGAAGACGACGAGGAACAAGAAACTTCAAGAATGGACATGGCGAAGAACTATGACAACCAAGCAGAGACGGATTCAATAACACGGGAAGAGATTATAAGGTTGGTGGCCTAAATGAAGAGTAAGAAAGCACCTGGACCTGATGGAATCAGAGTTGAGTTCAGAAAATCAGCCAACAGGTCGCACTTCCTAACTAGTTTAATGATTGAATACATGGAGCAAGGCTGAATGCCTAATGCATGGAAACAAAGTGAGGTAGTCATTCTTAGCAAGGGTGAGGACAAGGATCCGCAGATACTTAAGTCGTACAGGCCAATCTGTTTATTAAATGTACGTGGAAAACTTCAAGAGAATATCATATGTAACAGATTGAAGAATCATCGTGAGATTGTTGGCATGCACCAGCAGCAGTACGGCTTTAGGAGAGACAGATCTACGGAGAACGCTATATGTGAGGCCATGAACCTTGTACATAGGGCAAGTGGGAAATATGTTATTGGGATATTCATGGACATATCTGGAGCATTAGATAATTTGTGGTGGCCTTCACTATTCAAACGGTTAAGGGAAATAGAATGTCCGGGGAGTCTCTACAGAGTTTTATGGACTACTGTAGGGACATATATGCAACCCTGAGATGTTCACGAATATCAAAAAGTAAGAAACTTACGAAAGTCTGTCCCCAGGGATCGGTATGTGGACCAATATTTTGGGACGTAGGACTCGAACCCGGTTTGTTGGAAATAGAAGCGCTCCCAGGTACGGCGGGAGTGGTCGCCTTTGCAGATGACTTAATAATAATCGTTGAAGCCAGGTCAAGATTGGAACTTGAGACCAAGAGTAATGCGGTTCTCGCTTGGCTGAACTCTTTGTGCAAGAAAGCCTACAGAACAGTTGCGACAAATGCGTCGTGTGTGGCCCTAGGTATCTGGCCACTAGACCTAGAAATAAGGAAGAGAGCGGCTATGTAGGCCTAATGGCTACGGAAAAGTGAATTAGACAAGGTTGCTAAACTGACAAGGGAAGGAGTAATAAATGGTATCCAGGTGAGGGAAGTATTGCTGGACAAGTGGCAGATAAACTGGAACCAAAGCACAACTGAAAAGAGAACTTGCCAAATCTTTCCTGAGGTCAGAGATCACCTAAAACTAAAATTTGTACAGACTTCCCCTGGGCTAGTCCACTATATCACTGGCTATGGGCCATACAGGTCTGTTCTCTACCTAAGACGTTTGACAGAAGACAGACTATGAGAGTGTGGAAGGTAGGCTACCCCCGAACACGTCGTACTGGATTGTCAACAGTAAAAAAGAGGGAAACAATGCAAGTTCCATTACAGGCCGGAGCAGTTTATCATATATTGCGTGCCGTGGGTTGGTGGGGTCTCCTAGATACAATCGCAAATGACGTGTCAAAAGGACAGATATATAGAAGACATGAAGACTTGGAGACAGGTTAGACAAGACCAACAAACGGAAGACAGACAAGGTAGTGAGACCAGTGACGACAGTGACACTACAAAAGGTGACGACTCGACGTCAGAGACAGAATCAGAAGACATACTATGAAACTGGTACCAAGGCTTAGATGAGACAAAAACGTACATCTTACCGGCTGGCAGAATGGAATGGGACGAGGAGCTCCAGGTCATCCGGAGCCCTCCTCAGGCGGGCTCCCTTAGGATGCCAGTGGTGGAAACTGCTGAGGTACCTTAGGGAGCCGAGCTACCAGCTGGGAATTTGAAGAATCGAATAACATCAAGAGACGGAGGAATAAAACCCTCAACTCGCATGGTCTGGCCCACTTGTCAACCAGTGAGGTGCTGAACTGGGGCGGTGGGGCTTCTGGTCCGTCAAGGTTTCTTCATTGACTGGTATCAGTGGATTAAGAGACAAGGAAGAATATTAAAATGCTCTGCTGCCACCAAGTTGCAAGAAATATATTAGGTTAAGTTAATTTTAGTTTTATATTTTCTTATGATGTATCATGTTTAGTTTTAGGTCCAAGGTAGTGGCTTTAGCTGGAGGTAGGTGGAGTGAAATCTCCGGTAGGGCGCCTCTCCAGGTGGTGGATAGGCGGATGCTCGCTCCAACTGGGGATCGTGCCGATCCGGAGACTATTAGATCCGGAAGCGGTGGGACACCCAGTGGGGCAGGGTACCGGGGGTGTAAAATATCCGGGGAGGACCAACCAATCGGATTAAATTATAATATAGGGAAATATGGACACTTAGGTTAGGAGCCATAATCAACACTAAATTAAATAATATGAATGTAAATCGGATAAACAAGCAAATTAGCGGAGGTAGAGAAACAATGTAACATAGGTCCGGAGTTACAGTCCAGGACTCAGGACAGAAACTAAGGATAAATAAATAAATATATGTTGGTCTCGCTCCACATCTAACAGACGCAGCGCTGGAAGTGAACACCGCACAATTCACTCCCCTCGTCCTGTTTCTTGGAACGAGATAGGCTCAGTTGTCAAGAACGTGGCACGTAACGTCACACACTTCTTCACGTACATTTATCAACCTGAGTATTGCTCATTCACCCCTATACGATCCCTCGCGTCACACAAAGCACGTCACATGTGGGGACGTATGAAGGACCCAATATGACATATATATATATATATATATATAT
>CABFOW010006561.1:0-27830 GCA_902141385.1 Timema californicum | reverse complement strand
AACTTCAGTCCTCACCATATCTGCAGCAATGGTTTGGCTTGGAATTGTCAAAATGTTAAAAAAAAAAAAGCACAATACGATTGTTGTGACCTCCCGTTTTTCTTTCTTGATTATATAAATAGTCCAGTTGCAGGGATACCATACTCGCCAGGTCAGCTTATTCAAAGTCACACACCCTTAGAGTCCTAATATTTTCCGCCAATAAAATAAAGGACTATTAAACGAGTATATGTATTGAAAAATTTATTTTATTAATTATTTATTCCTTAAAAAAATCTTCGAATGTGGTGTTTCAGCATAATTTTCCAAAAAAAGTAAAACTGGAAACATGGATATAGATACATAAAAACCGAGGTTACAAAATTCTGAACTAAGTGGTACCTATATTAATATTGTATAGTCACCGCTGAAAATCTGCCTAAATTTACCTAAAACAAAATAAATTTCTTGCTATTTTGAATATGCCTGGTGACGCGCTATTGCAGTTCCTATTATTATTATTATTATTATTATTATTATTATTATTAGCACCGCGTCTTACTACCCATTCGGGTTATACGCACTTACACTTCTACAGTTTAACGTGGAATCCGAACCACGGTGGAGGCCTGGCATTCCTCACATTCACAAGATGTCTTGTCAGAGGTGAAGGCTTGGTTTGGTAATCAGATAAATCTTTGCTGGGACCGGGGATCGAACCCCGGCCGCCAGCATAGAAGTCTGATACCTTACCCCTAGACCACCAGGTCACCTTCCTATTATTAACCGGCCGCGTGGAGCGGGGGAAGGAGACCCAGCAAGAGCAGGTAAAGCGAGAGAGAGGAAACAAACGTCTGCGTCTGACTGGATAGAGTTGCTTCGAAGCAGCTGCCAGGTTTTGCTGGTCCCGTAATTTTCAATCTTACCTGTGATTTTTCGGGCTGTTTTTTTCTTCCAAATAAAACTGGTGCACATGAGATAATTTCCTCCCAAAAATATTATCATACAAATATGAAAAGCTTTTTACAACTTGCCAACAATTTACTATTTGTGAATAAGGCTCTTTTTGCACACACATATTCAAAAAATGTCTTAGAATTCTGGTTTGGATCCCGGCCCCGTCAGAATCTGTGTTTGATAACTGACTGGAATATTGTAACCATGGCACTGGATAGTCTAAGAATAAGTCTTCTCTGAGTGCTTCGGCTTAGTCCGACATCTTCATTCTGGGGCGATTCCAATCCTATTACATCCCTCAGCCACTCACGTCACCACCTTCTGATTATTGGGAGAATTTGGAGGAAATTCACCCGCATTTGCGTGGAGGGAGAGTGGAAAATCATCTAGGTAAACCTCCCTCGGTGAACCCAACCAGAATCAAGCCCCGACCTCCCCATCTTCAGCAGTCTAATCCAGCACGAGAGTAGAGAGTTGAACCACGCCGCCACCGAAGTGGGTAACTACCTTCTTCTTCTCCCCATAAAATACTTAAAGAATTTCTATTTCCCTTACCCTGTTTATTGTTATTATTATTAGCACCGCGTCTTACTACCCGTTCGGGTTATATACACTTACGGTAATGTGTAATGGTAGGGTGATTGTGAGATGAAATGAAGGACCTACAGTTTAACGTGGAATCCGAACCACGGTTCCGAACCACGGTGGAGGCCTGGCATTCCTCACATTCACAAGATGTCTTGTCAGAGGTGAAGGAAGGGTTTGGTAATCAGCCTTACCATGTTAATATATCAACTTTTAGATAGTTACAATTATGCAATCACCAGAATTTATGTCAGCTGAATTGCATCTAGGGGCAGAATCATCGCATTTAACTCTTTGAAAAGCGAGTGCCAACATTGTTCTTATTCAGTAAAAGTACTTTTTTTTCTCCAATAATTTAAAGATATTTAATATGTGGCTTATTTTATAGAACAAAATCTTGCTCTACCAAACTTTGATTCAGAACCAGTAACATAATAAGTCTATAGTTTCCCTAAATCCAAAACTCATCCAAAAATGCTCCTCTTCCTTCCTTGGACCTTGGCTATATTTTGGCGCAGGAATATTTTTGTAGAATTTAATGCCGGTAGTATTTAGTATAGTAATAAGAAATTATCAATGTTTTAATTGATATATAAAAAACTATCATAAATGGGATCATGTTTTTTCCCATGTTATTGCACCCTATTCCTCAGTTCCCCCCGTTGATAAAATATTAGTAGGGACGCTACGTCCCCGAATCCCCATAGGCCGTGATGCCGGTGCCACACCCCACCTCTCATAAATGCAGCTTATAGGTTCATCGTAAGGACTTGTTGTACACCCCTGCATCATTCACCCATGCAGACCTTGTTGGTGATGGCGGGAACTGTGTGAAGATTATATTTACTAACTTATGGCAGAACTTCTATGCAGCCAGAGTACATAAATTAGAAATGTGGGCTGCAAACCGTTTTCCACTATTGTATTTCAATTTTAATTTTAGCTCTGTACTAGATCATGTGTTTCTTACAATTGAGCCTGGTTAAAATGCTATTTTAGTAAATGGATCAATAGACAACAAAAATAAGAATGAGGCCAGACATTTTAAGGTTTTTCAATTGGTCAAAAAAAATTCTATATTTGAATCTTATTTTATATTTATACCATTCCACATTGAATGGTTTCCTGATGATTTTATTTTAGAATCTTACAGACTATAACACTCAAAAAAGTATTTTTAGCCCATTGATTTATTTCGACCTATAATGATCTTTGCCAACACAAGAATGTAATAAAGGAATTACTTTGAAATGAATTGTATCGTTCGTCTCCAATAAAAGTTTATATTTTTGGCAATATTGAAAATTAACAAAACTTAAAACCCTCATTATAGATCTGGGGTGGGCAAAACGGTCACCAATCGCCACAAGTGGCGAATCTGCCATAAAAGTGTGATGAATTTTAGTTTGCCAACTCTCACAGTAGAATAAACTTTTTCCTGATGGTGTGTGTTTGTGGTAACTTGATATTTTCTAACCATCATTGGAAGCTTTCCTCATATAGATCGAGTTCAAATATTCAGCCAATGTTTATGTAACTTGTCACATAAAAGGAGTCAAAAATTTACGTAAAAATGTTTAGCATTTTCAATACAAACAATGTTCATTATTTATGTCAGAGACAGTTGAAACTTGGTAGCTAAAGTGTAAATATTTTATTAATAAACTTGTTCAAACCGTGTGTGTTGTTTTAATTGTATGATTGAACGATTTCTTAATTTTGACATGGTGTGGCAAATTTAACCTCTCATTCACCACATCTGTGGCTCCATTGCAAAATGTTGCCCACCTCTGTTGTAGATGAACCACACATTTGATTTCAAAGAACTTTCCTTATTGCATACCTTTGTTGGAAAAGATAATTTTGGGCAGAAATATAACATTTGGCTATTTACACTTTTAGAATGTTATAGTCTGAAAGATTCAATGCTAAGGCCATCATATCTTAGCCAAAAAAGAATATATAAAAAAAAGTTTGCCTTTTGTTTTGAATTTTCATCAGGAAACCATTCAATGTGGAAAAGTAAATATATGAAATAATATTCAAAAATAGATTTCTTTTAGACCCCTTGAACAGCCTAAGGCTGTGATATAAGTATGTTGTGAATTAAGAAGAGCTTAACACACATTAAGAAAATACACATGCTAAGAGTGTTTTATTACAGCAAATAGTCATAACTAAAATTTATATTTATTGCCCTTTCGTGTAGCCAAACACCATCAAGTGAGCTCCATAAAAAGTCAATAAATCCTCTCCTTTGACAAGACATCCTTTTTTCAAAATGTTTTATTAAAATAAATGAAAAAATGAAAGGAAATAACCATGGCATTACTTCTGATTTTAGAGTTGATTTAAGATACAATTATTTTTAAAAATTCGAGCTATTTGTTATTTAATGTCAAAATTTTCTCTTAATTTCGACCCCAAAACAAAAATATTATGATCTTAGTTCATGTTCATTGGTCATATGACTTGTAAATAAGATTTGAGCCCCTCAAAGCCATGTACGGCTTTACGGGCAGTGCAAAATTTGTGTATTACGAGTGTAGAAGTATTACTGTGCAAATTAATTAGGACAAAGTAAAAAATAACTTTTTCAAAAACTACACCTTTATATACAATGATAAATACCTGTTTTAATATGAAGTATGTCCTCCTTTAGCAGAAAATACCTCTTGAATTCGTTTTGGCATTGACTCCACTAATTCAGTGCACATATTTTTGACATCATCGTGGAACCACACTTTTATAGCATTCGTTATCATGCGTTCTTTGGTTGTACAGTTCATTTGATCTAAATGTCTCTTCAAAATATACCACACGTTTTCTATTGGATTTAAGTCTGGTGAATTTCCAGAACAATCAAGCAAATTAATTTTACTATCCAGCATTGACCAATTTTGAGTTGTGACATGGGGCCAAGTCATGTTGAAATGTCCCGTCAAAAGTTTGCAAGAATGGAACAATCTTACGTCGTATTATTTCTACGTACTTGGATGAATTCATCATACCTTGAACAGGGACTAAGCTTCCAGTGCCATTTGCTGTGATAAAACCCCAAAACATCTGTTTCACAGTTGCTTTGTCTAACGGCATTTGCTTTGTAACCCTGCACAAATAAATGGTTTTCATCACTGAAAATTACCTTTTTCCAGTCGTCAACAGTCCACGATTTATATTTTTTGGTCCCTGCTAAACGTTTTATCTTCATTTTAGCATTCAAATATAGTTTTTTCGTTGGTCTTCTTGCCTTCCGGCCAGCTTCCAGAAGCCTATGGCGTACAGTGAAATCACTAACATCAAAACCACTAGCCAATAAAAATATTTTAAGGTCTGTGCTTTTTTTTTGTTGAATTCATTTTCCTAATTTCTGCTAAAAATTTTATCGGTTTGTGGAGTTGTTTTTAGTTTTCTTCCATATTTACCTCTCATTTTTGGAGACGATGATCCAGATTCATTGTATCGCATAAGAATTCTTGATACACTTGATTTGCCTACACCAACTGCAGAAGCGATATCTCTCACTGTCATAGAAGTATGATCCTTAAGAGCAATTATTTTTGCACGCTTCCTAGGAGTAATATCCATTTTTAAATAGGTACAGAAAAGCAACACATATCTTACAGAGCAAAAACTAACATACATTTGTCACCCACAAAAGCTCACAAATGAAGCTAAAGTGACTATGTCCAGTTCAAAACCAGTCAAACCACATTCTTACTGTGAAGTTCCAAGTCACACTACCTCAAGACAGATGAAACCAGTTTAAGTCGGTTTAAGATATCATCTTAAAAATCACATTACAATTGTGAGAAAAAAATATCGTGTCCCAATTAATTTGCACAGTATAGTAGCAACAACCAAAGAAAAGAAGTTTAATGCTTAAACTAGATATAGGTCAAATCCAGTATTTCTTAAATCTGAATCTACATTTTATTCTCGAATCTCGAATATGAATCCTAGCAAATTGTTAGAAACTTTAATGACTAACAAAGAGCCCACCATTACACAATATAGGCCTAAACTGTAAATTAAAATTTATTTCAATTATACTTTCAATTTTAATCAACCCCAACCACCCCTTGAAAAATACAGCCAAATTAAACAATCTGGACTCATATTATTGTTTGGAAATCAAATCAATAAAAAATTGAGTGTCTTTTAGTTATTTTTAAAAGTGTTGATAGACCAAATTAAGTTTCTAAAAAAACATGTGAAATAAACAAACAGACTAGGCCTGGTTACCTTTTGATCAACTTTAATCATCACTGAAGGATTATAATATATTTTAATAAGAAAGCAAAAATAAAAATCCAAACAGATTGAAAAAACAACAACTAAAACATGCCTAATAATCAAACATGCATTGGAAATAGTGAACTTAATAATGCCTAGGTATGTATTATTATTATTATTTTATTTTATATCTATTATCTATCTTTGCGTAGAAAACAAGAAATATATTTGATTCTTGCAATATATCGATTTCTGAAAATACATTTTATTTATAACTTAAACATATTTTCGACTCTTGCAATATCTTTATTCCCATCTTATTAGGCAGGACTACGTTAGAATATTTTTAAAATTACTTCAATAACATATTTTTTTAAATAATAAGCTCTTGGTTAAGATCAATTCAAAAACAAATTGTGAATAAGCAAGTCGTTATTTGATTATTAAAACTCGATAGCACTTACTAAGTGATCAGATTACCTGAATCGATTCTAAACAAACAATCGGTATACAATATGTAGGCCGGTAGGCATAAAGTTTTATCGGTGTCTTAACTGTTGACAGTATTTATTTTTCATGAAACCCAACAAAACGTCTAACTTAAGGATCGTATGAAACAAATTGGGGTTATTTGCATAGTTGTAGATAATTAAAACCAGTAGGGTAGTAAGAATTAAGTCATGTTTATTTAATCATCACTCGGGTGAGTAAACATATATGTCATGGCGGCTGACTTTGTATCGTGTGTAATGTGTTCTTATTTCTGTTAAAAAAAAGTCATAATTTGTTTTATTTATTTCAAGTTTATTTGTAATCCTAGTTTTGATTTTCAGTTTTTGAAGAGTTTTAATGTTTTCATTAAAATATTTACAAGAGACGTAGATATGTTCAATTGTCTGATGTGTGTGTGTGTTATATATATATATTATATAACACATTATTCTACTTTTAAAATTCAGAAAGTATAAAAAAGTATTAGCATATTAACTCCGCACACAGCCAAATTTGGCAAAACAAAATATGTATAATTAAAACTATAAATAATTCAATATTAATTTATTACTTTTTATCTGTAATGTAGGATTAATTAAACAGTTTTAACATTTAATAACAGAGATAAAAAACATATAGGAGTAAAATAAAATACTCTATTTGTACATTTTACTTTGAGTGGCGTATCAACAATTAAAAAAAAAGGTTTTTAAGATTTATGATTTTAATAACGACAGTAAATTTATTTTATCAGTAATGATGTTGCTGTCGAAAAGTATTAGTGAGGAATTACTGTTTGTCAATTCATAGATAAAAATAAATTTAAAAAAGATAAAATACAGTAATGGAAATCTGGTTATAAGAGAAACAGGTTTCTTACTGACATATGAAACATAAATTTAAGGACTAAAACTGTATTTTTCGTACTGCCAAAAGCTAAACACGCCAATAACAAATTGTAAAAGTACCAAATTTTATATGGATGGAAAACAATAACTTTTTTCTAAATTTAATGAACAGATAGGATTATAAAAATGGTAATCTAACTTTGTTGTCACTTACTTCACTATCCTTGGTTTATTGGTTAGTGCAGTCATTCTAGATTCAGTATATATTGTAGTATGGCTAGAATAGAAATTTAAGCGCTAAGGTGGATGGCAGATTAACTAATAGCTATCAGAGGGCATCTTAGTGCAAAACTGTAGATATAAGTACTTAAAGAGTTAATAGGTACTTTTAAAAGAATTAATACAAAGACGGTTTTAAAGCAACTTATTAACAAATGGCAAATGCACATATATTAAGTTTTTTAAATATAAGAAATTAAAGAAAACATCGTATTTCATCGACAGTAGCGCTAATGCATTTGTAAGAGAAGTTAACACTGTTTCCCCTTGCCCCTAACAAGATCCCATCCTATGGGTGCGACTATCTCTGAATTGATGACGTGATAACAAATAAAGCATAAGAAGCGGGTAGAGAAGTGGAGAGTAAAGTAAACAACAGAAAACAGCTAACGCTTGATCAAAGAGGATGCGCTAGATATTTCACGCTCCAGTGCATATTAAATCACAGTCTTTAGTCATTCTTCGCAACCATTTCAAAAATAAATATTTAAACCTGTAAATTCCAGGACTTTTCAAGGCCCAAAGCAATTTAAGGACTTTTCCAGGCCTTGAACAGCGACACATTAAATTCTAGGTCTTTCAAGGACTGTACAAAACCTGGAGAAAGAAAATACAGGGAATTGTGCATACTTTCAACATTGTGCGTGAACCATTTCGAATTAGAGATTTTATCCTAGAACATAAATACACCATTCATACATATGTCTAAACTAGGCAGTTAGATTAAATCTGCTCCCTTCATGTACATTCTTCTAAGACTGCAACATTTTCATTTTATGATTACATAATGAATAATGGAGATAAGAAAATTTTTAAGTCAAGCGTAGGGAATAAAGGTTTTCTATGGTTTACTTTTTTGTTCAAAATGGCAGACACCATGAGCTATTTGCATGGTTACCATGGCAAAAGCCAGTGTTAGCAACTCGCGATTACCAATTACCCTGGAATTATCAGTGCTACGAACCTCACAACCACTAATTACCCTATGGTATCAATGTTACCAACATTGTGAGCATTAATTACCTTGTTAGCCTGTAACATAACTAGCACTGATAGTTCTCTGGCATATCTATGACTCACGGCCACTAGGGTTCAATAATATCAGAAATGGGTTCCCTACTCGTCTCTTCGCGTACACGCCACACTCAGTTCACTTCAGCCCTCGCCCTCTACCCTCCCTCCACCTATGCCCTTTGCCACATGTCTTCAGTATCTCTCCCTACTGGGAGTCTGGGATGAATTCCTATCATGACTAGAAAAAGAAAGGGCAGCGTTATATCCCCATCCCCCTTTTAAATGCCAGTCTCCCATGTTTGATTCATCGACACTGTAGACAATATAAAGTGCAGGGTGTCTCCTACTGAATCAAGGGTCATGGGATCAAAACCCAACAGTGCAAAAATAGAGGAATGTAGTATTTCTCAACTCAGATGTAGAAAGGGATTTGATGAACACCTAAACAAAAGTCTTTCATAATATCAGAAAATACAAATGGTAGACCCTGTTCTTCATTACTGCTACTATATGATGGAGGTGATTATCTGTATTGTATTCAAGATCAGGTAGTCAAATGAGTGCCCATGTTTGTTTACTAGGCAAGTCTTTTAGTTGTGATTCAACCATAACAAGATATAATTTCAGTTAGCATGGGACAGTCAGTCTGTTTGCATCACAGCTGCCTGGATAACATTTCTCACAGACTGAAACAACGTTTGACTAGATCCAGATTGTGAGTGCTTCAAAGTGGGTACAAATAAGATAAGATGTTGCAGTTAGCATAATACACAGTCAAAGTGATGTCTAGAGAGTGTGGAGAAGATTCAGACACACAGGACTATTGAGGACAGACCTCGCACAGGTCGACCTCATGTGACAGCTCAAAATTGCTACATCCAGATCTCTGCATGGCAGTGCCTTGAATGCAATGACATTGTCTGAATAGAATGGCTTGCACAGTCACAAGACATGGACCTGATTTGAGCTTGTTTGGGACATACCTAAACCAGCCATTTGTCATCGTTCCTGCTCATTTGAGATTGTGCAGCAGCAGCATCAGAAGAATGGGACAATCTTGCACTAGAGGACATGAAAAACATCATTCCAAGCATGCCAGCTACAGCAGAGATCTTCCTTAAAGGGGGAGAACACACTACTGAACCGATATGTAAAGATGTCTGTTGATGGGAGGAGAAAATGATTTAGAGTGATCCTTGATTTGACTTCTTATAATTGTCTGTTTCCTTAAAATCTCTGTTCATTTCATGAGTTCCCAGTCTCAAGGTGTTTTGTTTAGATTGTTTGTGGTATTATGAAAAACTTTTGTTGATGTATCTAATTATAATGTAATCTTCCTCCCTGTCAGATGTGTGAGATATAGGGGAAAGTAGTCTTCACTTATCCCACCGCCAGTCACATTTAAAGTTGAATAGTAAGGAATGTAGTCTTTCTTCACTCTTGTGGAAGAGATAGGTATAGCAAAGGAGTGATGAAATGTTTAATGTTTGTATTTTACCTTTCAAAAATAAAACTAAGTCTTTCATAAAGTTTGTTTAGTTTCAATGCAATCCCTATGTCACTTGTCATGCATGCATGCCTAGTAAGGTGCTGGTTGAAACCCTGAAAATCAAGATAAAAGACAAAAATTTAGATAGTCGAACCCCTTGATATTAAGAAAAAGGCCGTCAAATACCTGCACAGCGAGAGTTGCTAGCTATCAGAGGTATTCACATGTTTCTGAGGGGGAGGATATTATTATTTTAAGAATTTGGTCATATTAAGTGATTTGACTAAATGTTTGAATAAATCATAGAACCTAAATAATATAGAGGGTTTATATTTTAGCAATAAGGAAAGCCTGGTTAGTTTAAAAAAATATATTTACTATCAAATATGTGATAACAATATAACAAATAATTTAATCAAATACGTGTTAAATACATATATAATTTAGTGCCATGGTTTGTGTGTTTGGGCTAGACACTTATATACCAGTTATACCAATGGGTTAAGTATGGAGAAGGTTGAATTTAGAATAAGTGTAACCACATTTACACAGAGGGAGTGGAAAAAAAAACTCAATACACCCGACCAGGATCTCCCCAACATCGGCAGTCAAGTCTATTGTGAGAATAGTGTCATAATATAACATTTAATACTTCCTATACTACTCGTTCTCTTCATATTCTTTTATGAAATATTTAAAGTATTTAGGAAGCGTTTATTTGCTAGTAAAGGTAAAAAGGAACAATTTTATCTACCAGGCCTACACACCTATACATGTATACTTAATGGTTTTTGTTGGCCTTTTATGAAAACATAAGTCTAAGCATGTGATAAAATAGTCAAAATATACACCAATACTGTTATATATGATATTAAATGGGGCATATTCCATCGAATTACAATACATGTAGGATTATATAAATAAAACTAGCAGCTACTTTATCATATCTACCGCATGAAACATCTTTATTTACAAAACACAACTTAAAAGACGTTTTTGCCCTTCAGCTTGGTCAGCCACTTAGTCGATAACACTCAATACCAAGATATAAACATTTCAATCGAGAAAACTCGCCTTACAATAAAACAATATTTTGAGTTGCTCCAAGTGGTGACAAACTGAATGCCTTGAGTTCAGGCCCCTTTCAGAGGAGCGTATGTGAGCTGCTTCATGGTTGCTGAAACTATCAGTAAAGCATTGTGTCTTATGTAACCTTTCGGTTGAGTGTGCATTTACTGTAGCTCAGTATGAAAATAGCTGTGTTTTAAATTGCAGCTGGTGGAGAAAAATGTAGCAGTATTCATGCAAATCAATCTATTGAAAAAAATTAGTTAACAGCCAACATTGTGGACATCAGCTGCAATGACTTTAGTAATCGACCAAATTAACTTTAGGATGGTTGGAAATGTTAGTGTCTCTCTTCTGGAGGGAACCATTAGAAATAATATACATCTTTCAAAAAGATGATACTGACATACGGACATAATTAACAAACTTTACATAGTCTTCTATAATTTCATGAAACCATGTATAAAATCAGATATGTTCCATTCTTAAAACTACTATTGGGTGCATCCACCATTTTCTTTTTTTTTTCTTTCTAATTTTTACTGCATGGGTTAAAACATTACCTCTTCTGGTTCGTTTATTGTAGAAAACCAACACTGGTTTTTTCTTACAAGTTAAAGTGAACTTCTTAGCTGATTAAGATATTAGATCTCATGAACCAGGTCACACGTGATTGTCTGGCTTCAACTAAATAGGCCTATGTTTATTTTTTCACCCCATCTTACTACTCACCCTAGCTATCCAAATTTGATTGCACTTTGGGGGTTTGGGATAAAGAAGCTATAATATAGTGGACAGGAACCCGAATTTGAATAGAGGGAGAGTGAGAAACCACAGTACACCCAACCGGAATTTGAATCTCAATCTCCCTGTCATCAGCAGTATAGCCTAACACGAAAGTGACGCCGTAAATCATGGAGCCACCAAAGCAGGTATATGCCAGAGTTAAACTTGGTAATGCCTTTACAAATAAATTAAATTGTTATATTTTAAATTATGAATTCATTCATGGATCAAATAGAATATGGCTTAGTAATTAATATAAACTATAGTATGCATGTTAATTCTCTGATAAAACTTATAAACACGAAACAGGAGAATGGCCCAAGGACTTTCTAGATGGAACCATGGTGGCACTAAAGAAGAAGAAAAACTGAGAAATGCAGTAACCACAGGACCATCAGCTCATCTCTCATGTGGGGAAGAATGTCGCAAGAATACTCAACAGACAACTGGAAAATAAAATAAAAAGTGTGAGGAAAGAAGAACAATTTGGATTCAGAAAAGGGAACCATAAATTCTATTGGAATGATGAGATTAATTTCAGAGAGCCTGCTGGAATTCAAGGAAGACATCTACATTGGTTTCATTGACTAGCAAAAGGTGCTCAATAGAATGAAATTAAAGAAACTGATGGAAATACTTAAGAAGATTGGCATCAACTGGAGGGACAGGAGGCAGATTGAAAGCCTGTACCTGGGACAGCAAGTGAAGGTGAGGCTTAATGATGGAGTGACCAAAAGCGTAGAGATATGGAGAGGAGTGAGACAGGGATGCTGTTTGAAACCCAGTCTGTTCAACTTGTATGGAGAATGGCTGGTCAGGGAAACCCTAGAGTGATGTGGAGATTTCAGGATAGGAGGACACATCATTAACACAATAAAATATTCAGATTGCTGGCCAAAAAAAAGAAGAGCTGCAGGAAATGATGGATTGGCTAGTGGAGATAGGAAGAAGATATGGCATGGGATCAACATAAAGGAATGGGTATTTATAAAAAATTAAGAACTGCTGAAAATAAATATTGGAGAACAGGAGTTGGAAAACAGAGTAGTTTAAGTACCTAGGAATTCAGCTGACAAAGGATGTCTTACGATCCCTTTCTATTGAGTGATCAAGCTTGGATCTTATTGATACATTGCTCCACTGAATCCATACAAATGCAGGTACACTCCTCTAAATTCACTCTTTATCACACATAGCACATTAGAATAATGAATATCTAAACATAAGCCCAAATGGGTTGAAAGAAATAGTGATTAAAAAAGTAATGCACTCATAAAATGGTCTTGTGCTTCTATCATTCATTATGCTGTTAAGAAAATCTATCAAAGGATATTACATGAAGTTTCAGTGCCAGAGTTAGTGTAATGCTTTGCACTCCCAACTCTGACTTAAGAGCTTGGGATTTCATACGGTTAAAATTTCGGCTGGCTGCACTGATGGAAAGTTTTCCAAATTGTGATTTATTTTTTCTCTCCAAGTAATTGGTATTCAATTTTTTTTAGATAAATTCCATTTCCACGTCCTTGTACCAACATGGTAGTAATTATTATGTTAAACATACTAACAACACCTGCATCAACCACAATAATAACAATATCAATTGTTTCAAAGGCTTATTACAGTTCTTAAAAATAATGGATGTTACATTCGAGTATTTTATTAAACTAAAAAATTTAAGACAAACATTATCATTAATTATTGTTTCATTCAAAGAAATATAAATAAACATTAAAAAATCACAACCATTTCACTGATTGCCTTTGTATTTAACATTTTGGCAGTAAAATAAGTAAAAGTAGATATATAAATTAGGATAAGTATAAATGTACTACTGCATAGGTTAACATATAAACAAATACTAGACACAAAATTTTTTAAGGGCTATTTCACATTATGGTGTCCAGCACTCCTTGGTGGCTCCTTAAATATATATTAGCAGATACCAGGTTGACTACTTGAGAAGCAAAAGGATAATGTGGCTAGAATACTTACAAAACCACAAAGTGGTCTCCATTATATCATAGAGTCTGTCTATAATAATATAGCATAGTAAAAATGATTTGAAACGGACAAGTGTTTTGACACAGATAAGTCTATTTATAAACAGGCCATGACACTGTTGTATTTTCATGGTGTCTTTTCTGATGTCCCATGCTCTTGGTGAAGTGAATAAAGTTTAACTACCGTATATCAAATGAACAGTGGCTAGTATTCAAATGCTTACTGCTCTAAATTCAAACCTTTTACAAAATGTTTTATTTCCACACCAAAATATCCTTTTTTTTCTCCTACCTTACAAAGGTATTTTGATACACTTATCCAATAATGTAAAAATCACTAATTATACATACAGTACTGACTTTTAAATTATTTCTTTTCTAAGCTATACATCTTACTTTTTATTTGGTATATCTATATGTTATACTGATTTAAATACAAAGGATGAAGAATTGAGTTTCAATCAAATCCAGCAACATTCATCTGGACCAAGTATGGTTAAACTAAAGGGAAAATCCAAAAAAGGGCAACCATGCCCAATGCACGGTGACTAAGATTTCAACTGAATCCTAACCTACTAGATTAGAGCTAAGCTAATCAGTCAATCTCGCTGGGGCTTAAACAATCCGATTGTTTTAAACACAATTGATGGGGTTGGGGCAATAACATGATGACCCTTATAGATTTTGATGGGATATTTTCACTATTTAAGCTTCTGTGATATCTGTAAAGCTAGCTATATATATTATTAGCACCGCGTCTTACTACCCGTTCGGGTTATACGCACTTACGCTAATGTGTAATGGTAGGGTGATTGTGAGATGAAATGGAGGACCTACAGTTTAACGTGGAATCCGAACCACGGTGGAGACCTGGCATTCCTCACATTCACAAGATGTCTTGTCAGAGGTGAAGGAAGGGTTTGGTAATCAGATAAATCTTTGCCGGGACCGGGGATCGAACCCCGGCCGCCAGCATAGAAGTCTGACACCTTACCCCTAGACCACCAGGTCACCTAAAGCTAGCTATAAAAAACAAACAAAATGTTTGTTGATATTAGCTATCTTATAGGTCTTGACCGATTATAAAAGCAACTTGTAGTTCAAGAGGTTAGCTACCATAAATAATTGCTTGCACATTTTTCATAAAATGAAGGTTATCATGTTTTTGCCTCAACCTCCTCAATTGTAGCTATAGCAATTTATTAAAGTAATTTAGTTATTGCTGTTGTTTTCCGCATTCTCTATGCAAATCGAAGTGCATTTTTTTAAAACTGCCCTCTTCATCCTTACCTCTAATTAATTCATTAATAACCCACAGATTGATATACTGATTTTGATTTAAAACAATAATAATTAATGAAAGTTTAAATACCATTTTAAGCTCAAAGAGAGTATGTCTAGTCAGTGGATTAAAAACAATAAAATTACCACTAATAAAAACAAATTATATATCATCTTATTTAAGAAAGAAAAAATAAAGAGTATTTATTCACAGGAATCTTGTGATTATAATAATAACTAACACATTTTGTTCAAATGTCATTTATAAACTTGCTTTCCATTCTTAGGTTCACATATCAAAAGAATTTATGAAATAGTAATTTAATTGTTAATCAACTAAAAGCCAGTTAAATTAAATTGCGATTTGAATTTTTTCATTTTTCTTTTCTAAATACATAAAAAGTTTTTTCATGTTATCTGTCTTGTCTTCTCTACGAGTTAGGGAAGTATTAGTGTGTGTTTGTTTGTGTGTTAAGTAGGGAGGGGTGAGATGGAGGTGGGCAGAGAGATATATCACACAGAAGTATATGAATAGTATACATATTGGCTAATCTTTTATAATTGATAAACACTAGGACATGGCTGGTGTTTGTTTCTGTTTACAAGTGTAATATAAATAAATAGGTTATTTATGGGACCATAAGCAGCTTAAAGCCTTGTTCAATGAGTGCGCTCAAGAATGAGTGGAAGTTTGTTAAGACAATGTTTAGGTTTAAAGGCTATTAAGTGATTTATCAGAGTGGCCACTCAAACTTTAGAATAAAATCTCGGCATAATTCCTGGTTTTCCTGGTAAAAAAAAACTCCAGAATTATTAAAAAGCTTTTCTTCCACATGAGACTTTGAACAAATGATTTTAATATTTTTTTTTTGTAAAAGGTGTGTTGAACACACCATAAAATGTTAGTACCTCAACAAGTATTTATATTCAATGACTTGGTAAGTAAACTATTGGAGTTCTACACAATTCATACCATCTAAAACCTCAACTATATTTTAAAAAAACAAAAAACAAACCACATTAATTTATTTCAAGAAGAGTTTTTGTAAAAGAAAACCAAATCTTAAACATATTTTGTTGGAAGATGTTGCCATGAATTACCACAGATAAGACCTCTCCCTTCCCCCTAAAAAAACAAAAAAAGGGTGCAGCCATGGAATTACTTTACAATCGAATCACCCTATTTTAAGGGTCTGGAGCAGAAAGTTATTATTCAACTTGTGATATGTGCTCAGCCACAAATAAAGAGTAGAAAAGTTAAACAGTACTATGTATACAATAGTGCTACCTATACCCAATGGCGGCAAAACCTTATCTGTGAAAGAAAGTGAGTTAGTTGAAAGCTTTTAAAAATAATCGTCCTAAACTTAAAGTGGAATACAAAGACTCAACCCTGGAATTTTTTTGAAAACTAAGACCCCTCTCCAGGATATTTAATGTGGTCCTTGCCTGAATTTTTTTAAAAAAAATCAAAGGTTTCTAGAATATATTTGAAAAGGCCTCAGCAACTTTCTTAATATTTGATGCTACTATAAGTGATTTAGAATGATCCTTCCCTGGATTTTTCTTTTGAATTAGATGGCTCTATAAGATAATTCAAGCATCTCCCCTGGGTTTTTTTCCTGATGCTAAAAATTCCAGTAAATTTCCGGTTTTCCTGGTAAGTGGCCATCCTGTTCATATTCACTGCATATAATCCATTATAAAGGGTCTCTCTAAAAAGTGTCAATTATTTTAACATTTGTTAATACTAAAAATATTATTACTTGCCCATCTTAATTTGTCTTAAGGAACAAAGAATAAAACCAATTCCTATATTAACTATTTCATATAGCTGATATTTCATATCAAAGACCAATAGACAGCAAATGTTGTGTAGTGATAGGATTGACTGTATCTTAAGGTGCATGCAAATGGGATAGGGATAATGATAATACCGTAAATTGGGGTGAATAGGAACGTTGGGGTGAGTAGGAACCAAACTTCATGTAATAAGAAAAACATTGCCCTAAAAAAATTACTCTTTTGGGGATGTTTAGTTTTTGCCAGTTGGCTAAAATTAAAATACATTGGGAAATCAAGTTTTGTGTTGTTGGCATCACCGCTTTCAAATTTACAAGAGTGTAAACAATGCCGTTAAAAACCATGGATATTTGACATCACCAAAACTTCTCCTGTAAGTACAAAATTACTGTCAATATAGACGTAAGATTATTATTTTTTAATTTCCTGTATGCCTATATAGCGATATGTCATAATAACATTTTCATTTCTCTTTCACAGTGAGTGTGAAAAACAATTACTAGCTGTGACATCATAGATTTTTAATCAGTGGGGTGAATAAGAACACAATGTTTTTGTGTTATTATTCACCCCACAAATATCAATTATGTTTTTTTATTACATTTTTCTTATAGAGTAATGTATGTTTCATGTGATGACTACATATATTACTCCTAAGAAGGGGGTATTTACTTTTTTATACTATAATGTGTTTTTGTTGCAGGTTTTGACAAACATGCCACGAAAATATCAACCTATAGCTCTAAAGAGCATGAATAAGAAGTAAACACCAAAAGATCTAGAGCTAGCCATTTATGATATCAAAAAAGGGCTTAGTTACAGGAAATGTTCGCAAAAGTTTAATATTCTGACTACTCTCTCTGTGGGGTGAATAGGAACACATTTTTTTTAATATATAGTTAACTTTAAAACTTTCTGATGTCTTGGTATCCAAAAAAGAAGGTAGAATCCAAATAATTGGCTAGAATTATTTTATTTAAGAAATTGTTTTTTTGCATTCTAAGTTGAAAATCGTTCCTATTCACCCCATTTTACGGTATTTAATTAAATTGATATTGTATGATATAATGATCATTACACTTTTACCAATCATGAAACTGTTGCAATATATATATATATAAAAGACAATCAATTTTTTTTAACCAATAAATGCACATTTGCTTACAATAGATTAATAGATTCAAAACTATGGACTAAATATTTTCTAAATTAATAATATTATCTCCAAGTGATTCCTAAAAATATTGATATTTCTCTCGCGCTAAGACTTCTTTGGCGCAATCACAACCTGAAGTGTCAAGATAAGGGTGGAGAGATAGGTTATGATCAAGGGAAGAAGGTAAGTATAAGTTTAATTGAAGACACTACAAAAGGGAAACAATAGTTATTAACAAAAGCTAGAAAAAGTTTCCTCTTCATAGAAAAAGCTAAAACAAAGTAACATGTTAATATTAAATATTTTTTTATTAATTTTAATTCATAACTTTCTATTGACTAGATTCCAATGGTCTTGGAAGGCAGCATTTATTACATAAAAGCACTTGTGAATTTAGTGACCAATGCAATCTTGAAGATAAGATGGGCTTTATTTAAGTTACTTAGCAACCACATTATAACATGCTTATATTGCATCCAAAACCATAATAAAAATAATATATTTTATGAAAATTGTGATTTTCTAGGTTTAAGTTTTCTTTTTATATTTAATATCGGTTCAACTAAAACTACATCAGCGTTTCCATGATCAGATTCATTATTTCCAGGTCTTCCTGAACTAGGTCCAGTAGCCACAACATTATTTAGTGTTTGAGCAAATTTATTAAGCAAAGGAAATATTTTTTGTTGATGCAGATATACTAATCCAAAAATAATGATTAACGGAACTGCTAAATACGAGCTATGACCTATATCTTGTTCAATATGTTTACTTTGAGATGCAAAAAATAGTTTAAAGTGTTTAAAGGGACAAGTGGCCTTGAAATGTAAAGTTTGAGTAGTATAAATATGGGTTGAATATGGAAGAGAAGAGTCCAGTAAGAGGAAATAACCACGCCCATCCACAGGTATGGATGGAAAGAGAATCAGGCCTGCATTATTAGTATTTGTTAACGATTTTCCAGTTATCATATCCATTTTGATGCTATGAATAGGATATTCTGGAGCATCTTCAAGAAATAATTTGACACACAACGTCTTCAAGTGTTCTTGAGATGAAGCTTGAATATAAGCAGAGATGTCCATTTGGTTGATTGGGTGGAATGCAATAAGTCTCAATCCTGTAACATCATTTTTCTCAGCCTGCAAAAATCGACAGCATTGATATTAAAATGAATTTACATATACAAATTAATCATGTTTATTAAAAAACTTGATTTATAGAAATTCATACCACATTTAAAGTTGTATAATATTTAAATCTTGAATCACCAAAACAAATGTGCTTTTATATTATTATTTTTATCTAAATACTACTACTAATAATAATAATATTTAGCACTGCGTCTTACTACCCGTTTGGGTTATACGCTTTAAGTACTAATTACTCTAATGGATTAGGAATTGGGAAGGTTGTATTAGAGGAAGTGAACCCGCATTTGCGTGGAGGCAGAGTGGAAAACCATTTAGGAAAAACCACCCCCAGTTCACCCGACCGAGATTCGAACCTCGATCTCCCCGTCCTCAGCAGTCAAGCTCAACACGACTAGCCCGTTAGCCAACTACGCCACCGAGGCAGGTATCTAAATACTAATTAAGTATAAAGTAGTTTGATATGGTTTCCTTAAGGCTACACCTACACATCTTTTAATATTTAGAACATTAAAAAGCTACTTTGCTTTTTTATGTTAATAGTTAGTCCCAAAAAACCTTGTTAGGACCATAAATACAATAATTTAGGCGTTATTATTTATTATTAATAGCACCGCGTCTTACTAACTGTTCATGTTATACACACACTAATGTGCAATGGTAGGCTGATAGTGAGATGAAATTGAGGACCTACAGTTTAATGTGGAATCAAAACCACGGTGGAGGGCAGGCATTCACAAGTCGTGATTAATACACGTCTTGTCAGAGGTGAAGGAAGGGTTTGGCAATCAAATAAATCTGTGCTGGGACCGAGTATTGAGCCCCAGACCCCCAGCACTGAAGTCTGACACCTTACCCCTAGACCGCCAAAGTCACCTTTTTATTTAGATTAGAATTGGGTCTGGAATGCAGTTTGTAGTTTTTGGATGACATGTTTTTTTTAAATATTTGTGTAAGCCCTGAGCCAACCCAAAACAAACATTCCCTCCCCCATAATTTCATATTTAGACATATAAGGGAATATAAAAATAATAAAGTATCATATCTGACCGCATGGCAGCTCCACTATCTTAGTTGTGCTTTCTAGCGGTGAAATATGAAGCTAGATTTTGAACCTCGATGGCTCGTGTAGAGCTGTGTTAATATAAAAGTGTCTTCTAGTATTTATAGATTGAACGCTGCTAGTGTACATACTCTAAGTACCACAGCACTTTCTTTTTTAACAAGGAATAGGAAAAGAGTAAAACGAGGACAGGGTGGAGGTAGTGTTAAGAATAGAACGGTCAACCAGTAAGACAGCTTTTTTGAGTGAGAGAGAAGTAATGCAGTGGTTGCAAGTATAAAGGAATATCTGTGGATTTTAAAATAAAATCCCTATATAAAACTATCACAAACATACCTACGAAAAAATTTGAATCAATTTAACTGAGAGTAATTATTTATAAAATGTGTTGAGGCCAGTTATAAATTAAATGAATTGTATCTAGATTAACTTTGACGTTTTCATTTAAACTTGTATAACCAAGCCTAAAATATTGAATGAAATTAAAATTATACAATTGAACAGATATTTGTAATATAAATAATGTATATTATCTTAGTGACATAAAAAAAAATGGCGCTGAGATGATCAGCAAAATAGCTGATGGAGAGAGCCCTAATTATTACATAAAAAGAAAACATTTATTGAAGTTTTCGCGCTAGGTTTGATTATATAACAATGAAAATATATGGAAAAGTCTTTAAAAATGTTTGTTTTTATAAAAAGTAGTGGCTTTCCAACAAAAAAATTAAATATATTATTTATTTTTTTGGTATCATATCTAACTAGCCATTCTGGTTATAGGGATCTGCGAGTACTCATATTCAGAGCTCCGAGCCTGTTGCTTAAGCTTGAGATTGAGTTTGAAAGTTTTAAAGACTCGTCATTTTCGAGCTTCCACTTGATGTACTACATAATCAATTTTTAAAACGCAATAGTAAGCATAGTCTATTTAATTGAGATGATATCGGCATTCCCACTTATAAATCATTTGGTTGCTTAACAAATTGTTAAAAATTAATTTCAATTTTCACATTAATAGCGTAGTAAAGCATTAAAACCACTGTCAGCCGGTAAATTTATTCAATATTGTCTTCCATTTTAAATTATACTTGATTGCAATTGTTTACTTGTGTTGGCATGACAAAGCAATGGAAATAAAAATATCTAAGAAGATTACTAAATAATTGAATGATTCTTTTTACCTGGTCCCTTTATAAAATAATAATGTATGTTGAATTAAATATCAAGTATATATTATTATACTAAATGTTTTCAAGCTTAAGATATTTAAAACTCGTATTAATTAATATGTTTAGCTACAAAACTAGCTCTAGTTTAGTAACTATTTAATTATAAAATTAGCGTATAACCCGAACGGGTAGTAAGACGCGGTGCTAAATATTATTATTATTATTTAATTATAGAATTGTTGGTTAACCTGTTTAAAATAAATGTTTATCTTATTTTGCCAAACTTATTTATATTAAAAAAAACATTTACTATTTCATATTCTTTGCTAGAAATATTATTTTACCATATTATTTTTAATTTTAAAGTCTCAGCATCAACTTTTATAAGGATTAAAAGTTGAAATGAAGTAAATTTCTCAATAAAATAATGTCTAACAAGAGCCCGTATAACGCGCATTACAACTACACACAAAGGAATGGAAATGGAACAGAAGATGTGATAATGCACGATTACATTAAGGAATAATAAACAAAATACAAACACTTCAAATTTCTTTGTTTATGATTATTACGTTTTCTTATTGGGTAAATTAAGTTACTGAAGAATATTTAGGGGAAATATTAGTTTATTAACTTCTTATCAAGACAGTGTAGAAGCACTATACAATAATGTAAAGTGATAGTGAAGGAAGCCAACCCAAAAGGATAGTTAAGTTAGGCCTAGATATAAACAAATACACTTCTCAATTTCTTATTACACTTTTACACTTCCCACTTTTTCAAATTTCCACAGTTGCACATCATTTTGAATTTTCGGAAATATTTATTTTTCATATGAAGAGACATTAATGAAAGTAATATTCCTGAAAATTAAAACGAATGTGCAACTGTGGAAGTTTCAAAGAAGTGGAAAGTGTAAAAGTTTAAGAAGACGTGTAGAGAGAAGTGTGTTTGTTCTCATCTATGTCTAACCTAACTATCCTTTCAGGTTGGCTTCCTTCACTATCACTTACTTTACATCACTGTACAATGTTTCTACACTGTTTTGTTAAACATTTCCAAGCCATCATGCAATTATCAATTTTATTAACTTTTTTTATAATTATTGTTGGTGTAGTTTTAATGTCCTTAAAGATATTAGTGTGAAACCATTTTAATCATTTTTTTATTAGATTATTATTTGAGTGTTGTTTCTATTTTTAAATTGTTTTATAAGTGTTATTTCTAATTTAAAAACAGATATTTCCATTGTTTAACTTTTTTTTTCAAAAGTATTTACTCTATATAAAAATGAATCTCATTCATATTTTAAGAACAAGTGTTTTAATATACTTTAACATTTTAGAATTATTAATATACTCAAACTCGGGAGCTTTCAGAAATACTCGACTCAAATGAAAAAACCCAAGCTCGCAGACCCCTATCTGGTTATACACATATTTTTAAGATAAATAGAAAGTGGCAGGCTCAACCTTAAGACATAAGTATAATCAATATGTTAGTTGAAGAGTGTTTTTTAAAGTTCGAGATTTATATGTGATTTGCACAATAATTTTTGAGAAATAATGCCACTTTCAACAGTTGGAGACTAAATTAGAGTTTTCTATATTTGAAGGCTTCTTCAAGGTGAAAATAAGATATATGTATTACAATAACATAGACGTTAATATACAAAAAATTAATCTTATAGTGTGCATGAACTTATACTAGTTTAAACCAGAGTTGTGATGGGGTAGGTACTTGTTTAACAACTTCTTTGAGGTAACATAGTGGTCGTGTTGGATCCTACCTTAGTTAAAACCACTTAAAAATAGGGTATTTAGTTATTTAATATATTGTTGCAAATACCTGTTGGAGACACAGTATTATGGGCATATAAGGGTTGGATTTATGTCTACTATAATGAGGGAAATAGAATATTAGGTCCAACCCTCCAAAAGTAATTTATTTTAATTTTATATCTACCCAAGGTGCTTAAACTATATGTAAAACAGCCGTATCATAATGGAGTGAGCTAAATTTGCCAATAATTCTATGCATCTAAAACTCAGGCCCATTAAGCTATAAACCAATCATTATTTTGATAAATGATGAAAAATTACACTTAAACATGGGAACCAAACTTTGGCTTAGTGCACAAATGCTTCCCTAGTGAGCTACCTGGTTTAATCTTGTGCACAGGGGTATTTACTCTAACTATTCTAAGGTGGATTCTATGATGAATGGTTGAGATTGTCAGCTACTTAATAGCTATTAGAATCACAATCACAGTGGCGCATCTTTTAATGGATATCTCTGAGTGGAAGTTACCTGTACCCAATGATATTTCACTATACTGTGTGCAACCTTCTACAATTAAAACTCATAAGGTCAGCAAAATAAAAGTCATCCACAAGTCCCTGGGGTGTGTCGGATATATATTAAATAGCTGACAATCTCACGAGGAATATATGATCCTAGGCATGGCACAGACCTGTATAGATCAGTGATAGAGCTTTGGCGTGTAAAACCAAAGGTCCTGGATTTGATTCCTATGTCTAGGTGTCAAATTTCAGTATGTGTTTAGATCCATATTTGTGAAGAAATCTATATATTATGGATTGTATTAATTTCAAAGTGTTGTGTAAACAAATCTTTAAAACTTAAATAAAATATTTTTAAGATTTGAAAATGATGTCATAACTCAGCCAGTTCGTTTTTATTGAGCTCTATACATTTGAATGGTAATTCTTTTATTGCCTTAGTAATTAGTTTCAGCATCCTCCTCCCGAACCATTAACTGCTGTAAAATTAATCTAAAAGAAGACACAAGAGAAGTGCTGGGACTTAGTCATGACCAGAAGGAAAAGCCGACAAAAGTGTTAAAAACATTTAATCAATGTTTAGCATTATATATTAGTATGTACACCCAACAAATCTTGTTACTCAATCAAACACAAACATTTTATTCAAGGAGGCGAGTCTGAGACAAGCCATCCTAGTGTGTACTCTTTGCTGTTTAATAAAATATGCAATGTTGATTCTTGTGAACTTATTGATATCACCCATTCTTAATTAAATTGAATAAAATTAAACTAGATGTTTTAAAAATAATTCTGAGTTATTGTTGCATTGTAAGCTGAATGGAAAATTTAGTGTTGAGCATTGTATTCCCGAGTAAAGCATTGAGAGGCCATGCTACTTAAGAATGAGTGTGTTCACTAGGTGAAAATAATGCTAGAATGGGGAGTGTGTTTAAGATTAGCGACAAAATTGAGAAAAGCTTTTTATCGTAAATCAGTAAAATGAGATTCCCTGAAGTTTTATTCATACATAGGACTATAGACCTCCTTCTTTAAATGATACATAAAAGTATAAATTATGCATACTAAAAATAGTGTCCATTTATAATGTATGAAAGTGTGGGTGGTAATAAATTCAATGTACTAGCTATTAGTTCCAACTAGCTAATCAATGGAAATAAGACGCATAAGGCAAATTTTAAGGAAATGCAGCACATTCACTATGAGAAAAAATGGGAAAGAAGTAGGAGGAAAAACCCAATCTAAGTTTATCGGGTCAGGATTGAAATTAGGCTTACCCGAAAAGATCAAATTTGCATTTGTGAGATTTGTTTGCCATGACCTTTATGATTAATTATATAATTAATATTTATCATTAGTTAACATACTGACATAAGAGTTGAGATTGTCTTAATAAAAATTTCACTATGGACTTACTTAATAAAATTATTATTATTATTATTATTATTAGCACCGCGTCTTACTACCCGTTCGGGTTATACGCACTTATACTAATGTGTAATGGTAGGGTGATTGTGAGATGAAATGAAGGACCTACAGTTTAACGTGGAATCCGAACCACGGCGGAGGCCTGGCATTCCTCACATTCACAAGATGTCTTGTCAGAGGTGAAGGAAGGGTTTAGTAATCAGATAAATCTTTGCCGGGACCGAGGATTGAACCCCAGCCGCCAGCATAGAAGTCTGACACTTTACCCCTAGACCGCCAGGTCACCGACTACTACTTAATAAAAGTTATTGGCTAAATTAATCAACCAAAATAAAGTATAAGTAAAATAAACAAACCTTAATTTTGATGCTGCTTTGGGAAACACTATACACTCGATTTGTTTCTTGTCCTTTCTTCATACCTATTAAATATTCACACTGAAAAAATAAAGAATAAATCACAAAACTCATAAATAAATTTTAGCTTTTGCCACAGATGATAAAAAGATATACTACATTTGCTGGCCCTTAACTCAGGTTTGTACTCATTAGGGTGGTTGGTCGCAGGTGGACTCACATTGATTTTGGTCATCAATAACGAGGTCAGAACTAAAGTTATATCTGGGTACACTATGGGTGTTTACCCATACGTAATTTAAGCTTTGGTTTTATCATCCACTTTCATTTATTTTGTGGGTGAATTTCTTATATGATATTCTCATCGACCGTATTGGCTATTATTCTTATTCTTATTCTTATTATTATTATTACCACCGCATCTTATTACCCCTTCGGGCTGTATGCACTTACGCTAATGTTGTAATGGTAGGGTGACTGTGAGATGAAATGAAGGACCTACAGTTTAACGTGGAATCCGAACCACGGTGGAGGCCTGGCATTATTGGCTATTAATAGCATAAGATATATATTGTGTGTAATATAAGGAGGATTTATTTTTTATTTATCAGCATTCCTCTATAAAGGAATATTAAGCTATTGTGTATTATTTTTATTTATTTTTTATTCAGCACTGCGTCTTAGATATTATGTAGAAAATTGTCTTTATAAGCCATATTTTGCTCTAAGCCTATTATTATTGGAACAAATTTTGTCAGTACTTTTAAAGGTACCTTACTGTTACTTGATTCTGTTGAAATAATTACGTCCAAACAATATATCATATAATAGAAAAGGGTGCCAAATGAATTTGTATTAGAGTAAAATCATTGTATTCAGCACACTGTATTATTACTATCCTTTAGAGCAGGGATGTGCATACTTATTTACAGGAAGACCAACACTATTTCTTTTTTTTGGGCCAAAGACTATTTGTTATGTTTGTACTTAGTTATTTATTTGACTATAAAATATACAATGCATAATTGAATCTAAACAAAAAGCCTCTCTCCTTCTCTGCAATCATTTATATACAGGCCTAGGTCACAATATTTCACAACTACTCTAGTCATGTGACTCAACTAGTATAGTCCAATATATTATTTATATATCTAACATTTTATAATATACAACATATCCTCTCCAACAAAGTTACTTTAAACATTGCACTGGTATATAAAAACTTATCTTATCTTATAAATCTAGTTTTATAGGTTTTCTTATTATTCTACCAGCTCTGGAAGTTATTTTAGGAGATGCAATGTTTTGGCATAGTTAGTGATGGAGGTGACTTTGGTTGAGGACTGGTTTGCTGTATTGTAGGAATAGTCTCAGGTTGGATAGGCCTAGGACTACATATTGGAGGTTAAGGGATTGGATCATTTATGCTGGGCTCTGGATTATCAAAGGATGGAGGTGGATTCAATGACTTCCTTAATCCTTTCCTAGTTCTTCTAATTTTCCTACCATCACTTTGTTTTACATTAAAAGATCTGGGTGTGACGTGTTTGTTTACTATTTGACCTGGTTCCCAAACTTTGTATTTTTGTGTCAAAATTGATTCTTCAGGTTGTAAATCAAGTAAATCTTTAACACCCCTATCATATCACATCTTTGTTTTATTATTTTGCCATAAGTTTAGCTTTGATATTGATATAATAATTATTTTGTTTAAGTAGGTTAGATGAGGTGGGTATTTTACTTTTAATCCTTCTGTTTAACATAAGTTGTGCTGGAGATAAGTTTATATCTTTAATTGGAGTGTTTCTATATTCAATGAGTGATATAAAAATATCTTGACCTCCTTCGTAACTTTTCGAAGCATATTTTTTGGTATTGAAACCGACTTTCTGCAAGTTCATTAGACTGAGAGTAAAGTGGACTTAAGGTTACAGTTAAGAAATCAAAATCTAAGGCAAAATTTCTAAATTCCAAACTGTTGAAAGGCATGTTATCTGTGATCAAAATGTCTGGTATTCCAAATCTAGCAAATATAGATTTTAGTTTTTGAATACATTATTAGCTGTTTTACCTTTTAAAGTTTCTATTTCTATCCATCTAGTATAGTAATCGGTTACACCCAAATAGTCGTCAGACCCAAATTCAAATAGATCTGGGGCTAATTTTTGTCAGGGCCTATCAGGTGGTGGATGGCTAATCGTCGATTACTTGACATTACTTTTGCGAAATTTTTCACATATTTTACACTTTGTACAATTTCTTGGATTTCTTTGCACATACCTGGCCAAAATTGCACTTGTGATCTTGATTTACATTTTTCAATCCCTAAATGACTTTCATGAATTAAGGTCAACATGGCCTTTCTTAATGAAATTGGTACAATT
>CABFOW010006560.1:5383-24492 GCA_902141385.1 Timema californicum | reverse complement strand
CCCCCCACACAAATGTGGCGAAACTTATTTTAAATTATAATCTCCCTAATTTCTACACCACTAGTGTAGCTATGCAGATGGCCTTTGGGTTGAAAACCAGCGTTCACAAAAAAAATATATAATAGAAAATTATTTGACCTTCAAGATAACTATTTATATGGCTCATATTCTATCAAGCAGGGTTTAAATGTTAATCAGGCAACCTATTGATTTATTTTATGCAGGCCCCCCCTAACTTCGAAATTCCTGCCAATCTAATATGTATTTCTTTAAAATTAACGTTTATTATTTGTGACGCTTAGATTGGTCATCTAGTGAGTAGCGGTAGCATTTAAATTAATAATGCTGATCTACAAATAGAGCTAGCTCAGGGGTTCCAAAACTGTGTGTTGTGATGCCTTGGTTGTCGCTGGTCTTGGTCTGGGGTGTCACAACAATAAGGAAAACATATAATGTATAAGTAATCTCATTTTTAAATTTTAGTGAAAAAGTGAAACTTAGATCATAAAATACAGGATGAGATATTTTGTCATTATGAACAAATTGTACGCATTCGAGATCATGTACAGCAAAAATATGTTTACTCTTCTGTATTCCTTCTTATTCAATCCTGTAATTTTGTTCTAATTTTGTATTTTTACTTTTAAAAGGGTACAAGCTAGTAATGTAAATGGAATTTGGGCAATTTTGATTAAATATTGAGTGTTGCACTACAAATCTTAAAGGATAAGGCAGCGTGATCTCATAAAATTTGGGAAACCCTGACCTAGCTGGTTCAATGAAAATGAGTTGACCCTTTTGTATAATTTCTTTCAGGTGTAGCCTATATACTAACTGATGAAGCTGGCGTAACAGATATAGAAGTACTTCAAGCAGCTCTTCTACACGACACAGTGGAGGATACAGACACCACCTTCACAGAAATAGAAGAAATATTTGGCAGTAAAGTGCGAAAGTTGGTCGAGGAGGTGACCGATGACAAAACTAAGACCAAAGAAGAAAGGAAAAGTTTGCAAGTGGTCCATGCTAGGACATCTAGTCCTGGTGCAAAGCTCATTAAATTAGCGGATAAACTGTATAACCTTAGAGACCTTGAAAGAGCAACACCAGAAAGTTGGACAAAGGAAAGGGTGGCAGAATATTTTGAATGGTCTCGGAAAGTGGTTAGCGGGTTGCAGGGTACAAATAAGCCGATGGAAGATAGTCTCAGGAAGATATTTCAGAAACGGGGCATTGAATGATATATACATAATATGCTGTAACTGCTGGTCAGTTGCTAGCAGCTAACCTTAACATTAATTAGCAACATCATCAACATTCATAACTAATTCTTTTTAACATTTTGGTGCATAGATAATCATTCTTACATGCCATAATTTAATTACAGAGTTAGTATTCGCATTTGTGATCATAATATGGTATAACATATCGCTCCAGTGTTAGATGGTGTTGGCGGTGATAAGATCAATTGTTTGAATCCCAGTCGTTAGTACCGAGGGTAGCTTTTCCAAAATGATTTCCCACTCACCCTCCATGTAAGTGCAGATACATCTCTAAAATTCTACCTTATCATCCTGATTCAATTAGCAGTTATAATTATTAGTGTATGTATATAACCCAAAATGGTACCAAGACATAGTGAAGAGAAATAAAAATATATATGGACATTTATATATTACTTTTAACATAGTCCATAGCCTTACTTGGATAAGATTTGAGATTATATATTAAACTCATCTGTAAAACTTATACATTTAGCTATATATACTTTTGTATCCTATATGTTGGTGGGTGAATTATTATAGCCTATACTTGTAAAGTTTATTAGCTTAATATTAATTTGTTTAACAATCGGGTGGCAAAATAATTTTATAATTATGAAAATTGATACCAATTTGTAATGCACATCCTATAGTGATTATGTGGAATAGAGCACTAGGCTAAATCATGGTTTAAATTATGAGGGATAGCCAGCACACTTATCTAGGTAATACTGGAGTAGAAATTGTTTAGATATAACACTAAAAAACACAAACACATTTTTAAGGACAAGCTTTCATTGTCACAGACAGCTTCATCAGGTCAGGAGAGTAGACTGATGCTCAATCAAAAGCATCAGTCTACTCTCCTGACCTGATGAAGCTGTCTGTGACAGTGAAAGCTTGTCCTTAAAAATGTGTTTGTGTTTTTTAGTGTTATATCTAAACAATTTCTATTCCAGTATCACCTAGGTAAGTGTGCTGGCTATACATCCTATAGTGAGAATTTGCTTTCGGAGAAAAGAACATAATATATTTTGAACAAGAAAATTGTAATCCTCTATTATTTTTTATCACTGTACCTTACTGTCTATACATTTTGTATACATTATGATGATTACTAATGTGGTAGGGATGAGGATTGAAGTGTTTTAGAGATAGTCCACCTAGAGTTGTGTGGAAAGTGTGTGGGAAACCATTTTGGAAAAACCACCTTCCATGGACCCGACCGATATTCAAACCTCGATCTCCCTGTCTTCTGCAGGCCTGTCTTAACACAATAGTGACGCCTAAGACCATTTAGCCATTAAAGCTGGTTTTATTTATTTACGTTGTATGTTTAACACAAGGGTCATTAACAAAATAATCTAAGAGGTAGGTTTGAAGAAGATATCGTTGACTGGGACAGTAATCATTTAGAGCAGTGGTATTCAACCTGGGAAGCGCGAAGCCAATTTAAGAGGTGGGGAAAATTTAATATAGGCTATATTAAATCTAAAGGGTGGGTAAAATTTAATATAGGCTATATTAAATCTAAAGGGTGGATAAAATATAATATAGGCTATATTATTTCATGATAAACAGTGAAGACTAATTAGGGCCAGCTTTATGGTTAGCCACAGAGGACCAGACATAAGAACATGCAATTTTGGAGCACCAATTTTATTTTAGATGTAGATTATATAATATGTATAGCTTATATTATGCACCAACAACTTTGGTGGTAAAAATTTGAAGAGAAACTAAATCTGCGGGTGCGCGAACAAAGGTTGAATACCACTAATCAATATAGAGCATAAGTAAATAAGATTGTTATTAAAAAAATAACTGTACTCAAGTCGCAGTATATCTATTGGTCGGCAATATTGAACACTATAAAAACTTTAACCTTAAGAACCATATCTATATACCTTTTTTTTAACGGGCAATTTTATTTATAATTACATTCTTTGGGTACTTACCCACAGGTATGCAGGATATGTCCAAACGCGCAAACGAGGTTCGGGGGAAATTAAAGCAGTCTTGGAAAAATTCGGGGCAAGGAAAAGTCTAACAATTTTGTTGATGACTTTTTAGTACATTCTGGTTCTGATATGGTAGTTTAATTTGTATTACAAACAAAGGCTGATGACACTCAACACTGACACTATCAGAATGTGCCATAGTGAGGTAGTGTTGGTGTAAAGCACAAAGAGTTGGGGTGTCGAGGGGCTAAGATAATGTGTCAAAGTTCTAGATAAGAAGTCAGAGATTGAGATAAGGGGAAAAGGAAGAATCTAATTACTCATTCTGGCTAATTTTATAATAAAGGAAATTGATAAAACTAAATATAAAGGAAAAATAAACTACTAAGAATAAATTTGATGAAGAAAGCCCACCTAGGGAAAGAGGAAAAATGTGGGAAGAATCCAATGCACAAAGGTGATATCTTCTTCTTTTCTTCTGTCTTCTATAGTAGAAGTAGTCACACACACATTTTAACACAAATATCATAATATTTCGGCATTGTTGCCCTTATCAAACACGAAAAAGAGCGTACAAATAACACAAACAATGGATTACTCCATTTAGAATTTTAAATCAATCTGGCTAATGACATGATTGAGTGATGAGTCATCAGTCACCTATTTTACCGCAAGTATTTGGCAGCTATGGCAGGAAGGCGGGGGGAGGGTAGGGAAGGGTAAGTGATGTTTTTAGTTTGAATCCAGTCACCAATTATATCGCAGCCTAATTACACGGTGATGTGCGCACTGTTTATTTAAACTCGTGACATGTGTATTGCAATAATTGTGCCAAGAAATTGTTGTTTTTGGTGGACCTATTAAAGTTTGTACATTGTACAATAGATAAAAGTCTATAAAAATTAGATAATTTAGTAAAACAAATGTTTATAATGTCGTCTTTTAAGAGCAAACAAGACATCAGCTGTGCTTATTGTGAATGGCGTGGCAGACGTGATAAAATCTGATATCACGTATCTAAACACATCCCCAAGAAAAACCTAGAAGTAAGGGTCAAGGGAGTATTGCAAGTTTTGTAAAACTTAAATTATGTGATCAGGAAAAACTCATAGTCTTAAATAGCGATAGTATTTCCCCTAGTGTGGTTGATAGTGATAGACCTTGCAATAGTGGCGAGTCTACAAAAAAACTAAAATTCTATGAAAACCAATAATTAAATCAAGGCCTCCCGAAATTAGACTCCAATGCCTTTTACTTTCAATATGTAAAATTAAATGTTGATACCGGTAAGCCTACTGGTATTAATGAACAATAAATATGTAATGCACACAAGGAAATGGTAAGGTTGCCATTTCTGGGAGACAACTAAATTTTTTATAAGGTGGGTGCTATAAAAATAAATATGATTAAAAATATGTTTAAATTTTCCAAACAATGTAGTAATAATCCTTATTCCCTTCAGCCTCTATAAAATATTCAATGCTTTATTTTGAGCGCTATGGTTTATGGGGAATTTTTTTAATAAAAATGTTATGTTTTGGGGAAATATTGGATCTCTGAACATATTCTGCACCCCTGCTTACCCGTTTAACTTAACCTACACAAATAAAAGTGGCAAAGATATTTTATAAAGTCTCCTAAGATGTTAGAGGCACAGAAATGTTGACTCACCTTTCGTGATTAATTAAATTAGAATTTCACAGGAACTCGATAGGACCATAGATCACACTAGTGTGTTTGAAAATATTTTAATTGTATGTTTATACAAACTTTCAAAACTTTACAAATATTATTTTTGATTGTCTTCCTACGTATGTGGTGATGATGATGATGATGATGATGATGATGATGATAATAATTAGGGATGTGACCCTTGAATCCTTAAGGATATTTGAGAATCAAATACTTTCAAAATAATGAATCAAATTTTAAATTGTAATTTTTGTTTAGTCTTAAAACACCTTATAGGTGGTTCAAACTCAGAATAAGTATGAGGCAAACTTAACCAGACCACGGACCATTAATTTAACACTTTAACAACTGGATTTATAAACGCTTTAATTAATGGATAATAGAAAATGTTAACAGTTATTTATTATTTCTATTTTATATAATTACATTATATAAATATTCGTATTCATAAAATATTAGATTAGACCCAATTCTAATAAGAGTAATTAATAAATACATATTTTATAATGTTTCTGACAAAGAAAATAAATTGATGCAAAAGCAGGTTAAGTATTAATGATTTAATTTAAAGTTAACTTCAAGTGTAGTCAAGGTAATGATAGTCCTTGACTTTTCAAGGAATATATGGTTCAATTAGTTGAGAAGCAACATACCCCTATTTAAAAATTATTTCATAGTTGCAGAATACATATTTTTTTATCAGTTACTCATGCCAGGTACTTACTCTATCAATTCAACTTAAGGATGAATAAGCATAAATATATTTTTAAATCAAAGCCATCACAATGCACTTAACACAGATGTGACGTTCACTTAATGTAAGTGTAGTCCAAGGTGAAATTGTCTAGAGCTTCAATTGTTTGTCCATAGTGTTAAAACACCTTCGGTATAATTTATTTGAATCTTTATAGTATATTAAAAGTTTTATTTCAGTAGAAATCTTGTTTTTAAACATTTCAAATTAGTTGCTGTTTTTTTGCTAGAGTTTTTATTGCTAAGAGAATCCTGATAACACCTGTCTTTATGTTACATTAATATATTTACACTAATGAGAGACAAGGAAGGTTTAATTTAAAGGAATAAACCCTGATTTTTCTCAATGGTAGAGAGGTGAAATTAAATCAATCTCATTGCACAGGATCAAGCCTCAATCTCCCCATCAACGACAAACCACACTATACAAGACTGGCACCTTAACCCACATGCTTCGTGTGAGTTATTCTGTTTAAAGTCAAAGTATTGGTGTTTTACCCCGATCAAGTGATTTACATATTTACACTAATAGAGTAGGAATGACCAAGGTAGAATTTAGAGAAAATGTTACCAAATTTACATGGATTAAAAGAGTATTGTTCATTTTTATTTTACTTTGTCCTTTAAAATTAAGTCCAATTATACATTAAATAAACAAATATTTTAAAATATAAAGTATAAACACATTTTTATTTAACCAATTTCTATAAAAACATGTAATATATAAAATTTATTAATTAGAATTACAAAACAATAAACACTTAAAAACAATTAGAGGGTCAATCAATACAGCTTTCCAAAATCCTACGTTAAATCAGCAAGTCCTAATATAACTGTTTAAGTATAGTATTTCGCCTAACACCTAATCTAAAAACTGCAACTTTGTTAAGATGACTAAAATAGTTAAGTCTTAACATAGTGTTAAATTTTTACTTTTTTATTATTCTTTGAAGCTGAGGGGGCGGGTGTTTAAAGATGTCTGATGGTGCTGATGTCGCATTGCTTGCGAATTTGGATTTAATCCTTTGAAGAATCGTAATGGTTGTGTTTACTACTACAAAATATAGATACATTTTATTTTTGACAAATTGTTTTTTTTATATATAACCATTAATGATTTGTCATCATTTATAAAAGCATTGAAAAGATTATATTTCAACCAAGCCATTACATTAAAGGGATATTTTTCATTGGTATATGAATAGTTGCAAATTACTTGGTTCAACTATCAAACGTGTTAATCATAATATTCACCATTTGAGATTAACAAATAAACTGGGAAAAGATTAAGTATTCGTTAGCATAACATATATTACTTGTGTGAAAATTAATTTAAAAACTTTTTAGTAGCTGATCAAGTCTTACTACTATTCTTACAAACACATTTATCACTTGTTACAAATTCCAAAGCTCAGTACTTAAAGATATGTATTTAATGTGCTAACAAATCTTAACTATCCAGATTTTCTTAACACCAAAACAAACATATATTAGGGGTGTTAGATGACAAATGTTTTAAATGAAGAGAAAAAGTTGTCACTAAATTCCAGGACACCCTTGACAGATATTCAAGAAATTTTGATATCACCATGTGAAGAAAATTAAACTTATGTTTGTACTGTGGCAGTGTTTAATTTACTTTGATAAAATATATGTTATGATGTAAACACTGCAAAAATACACCTTTTCTCATATCGCCTACATCCCCACCTTATTGAAAATAGTTATTTCATATTGAAACATGTTCAATTTTTGTTAAGTCCAATTTTCATAGTGACTGATAAAATAATGCTAGATCTACCTTAAAATTTTCATATCATACATCATGTCATATGATATGCGGCTGCCATTTATTATAGACGCTATTGATACATCTAAAACGATAATATTTTAGTATATTATCAATGATGATTGTAAAAAAATATGTATTTTCTAAAAGGTTATCCTTACCAAAAGTCCTACTATACTAATTGTACATCTTTATATAAAAAACCAAATATCACTTTTTTATGTCAGACTTATGTCGTTTTAAGCTTGCACACATGCAAAATTTTCACAGTTTTTTTGCATGTTAATTCATGGTTAAAACTAAGATATATAATCAGCACACTGACCTGGAGTAGATATTGTTGAGAAAACATACTAACTCCAGCCAAAACACATTTAAACACTTAAAATAGCTACCAATTTTTAATAAAAAAAAATTTCTGTTTTTTGCGTTTGGGTTTCTTGATATGAAATAGGAATGTTTTGGAAAATTTTAAATGTTTTATTATTGGATAGAAGTGTGAACAGAAAAGTTTTCTGTTTTTTAAATTACAATCATCTTGAGAATTTTATCTTACATTTTTAATACTCAATTTGACTAATATCCCATAATTTACTTGTATTTGTCATAAATCACGGTAACTGGCACAACCATTATCAATTATTCATAAATTGCTAAATCCAAGTTTCATAGATTTTTAAAGCATTAGGCAATTATTTGTTTTTATTATACAACATATAAATACTTTCAAGAGGTCCACATCTGAAAAATTACTTGTGTATGGCAAAAGTTAAATGTTTAAATACGTTATTGAATTGGCAACAATACAAATCCCAGATAATTGTGCTTACCTTTAACCATGCTCTAACCAGTTCTATATTCAAAAAGCCTCTAATACCAATTCATATAGCTTGTTTGAAGATTGTCCTATGCCAATAATTTTACAAGAGGACATTTTCTCCCACCTATCCAAAGAATTACTTCAACTATTATTATTTTGAGAGAACTCCTTCATATAGGCGGCCAGCACTTGAGCTTCTTGTATTGTAATTGCATTGTATAGTGACGCTCGTATTCCGCCTACCATTCTGAAATATCACATGGTTAACTATTAATTGATTAAACCCATATACATGTCATACATTCTAGAGTCAAAGTAGATTACTTCTCTTAAATTTAGGTGGTAATATTTGAAGTTGCTATTTAAAATGTTACCCGCCTCGGTGGCATAGTTAGCTAACATGCAAGTTTCGTGTTAGGCTAGACTGCCGAAGGCGGGGAGATGAAGGTTCGAATCTTGCGCAAGTGAACTGTGGGGTTGGTTTTTTTCTTAATGGTTTTCCACTCTTCCTCTATGCAAATGTGGGTTCCCTTCCTCTATATTCAACCTTTCCAATTCCTAACCCATTAGAGTAATTAGTACTAAAGCGTATAACCCAAACAGGTAGTAAGACGCGGTGCTAAGAATTAAATACACTAAAATAGCACAAGAAAGAGATAACATTAATGTTCACATGGCTAAAAAATAAATAAATATTTCATAAGACATATTCAACTTAAGTATGTATTAGAACTAGGCATGTGCAGGAATGAAATTTTGACTTTGTGAAAAAAATTTAAAACAATTTTCCACTTTAGGCTTATTTTATTTTTCATATTAATAATTCTAGCCTTATTAACTTACTTATCCTTCACATTCATTCCAATAAAAAAATAATTTTGTGATAAAATTAGAATCTTAGGGCAATTTCATCCAGACTAGAGTCGGAATAAAGAGACAAAAACTCTGATTGATTAAGTTGAAAATTAGAAATGTAAACCATAAATTTAAATTTTGTCAATATCTAAATAATATTATGTCTTAAGGCAAGGTTTGCCAACCCTGATAGCACTAGAGAAATAAGCAATACACTTATTTATTTACCTGTGACCTTTAAGCTGCAACATTCCCAGTTTTTGGGCACCATTCAAAAATTCTTTCTCCAAAGCTTCATTGCCATTTTCTCCTCCAATTCTGAATGGCACGTTCATGCGACTACGAGAGTCCTTTTTTACCGGGCAGCTGTAGAACCCACCGGAGGACTCTATGATGGAATATATTGTGTTGCTCTTCTCGATGGCATTCTTCTCCATCTGCAGCACGCCTCCATTCCTCTTAATCCATTCAAACACTCGGCTCATCACGTATATTCTGAAACAATGACACAAAAGTCGGCTTGAAGGTCTTAGTTAAAATATTCCACCAAGTCTTTCTCCTCAAAGTAAGCTTAGTAACCATAATAATAATAAATTATCTTAAACCAGTGGTTGTGTGGGTCAAGGTGTTAAGATTTACCATGCACTAAGTCATCTTTATATGGGATGTCTGGTTTCATAGCCTTGCCTGGTGGTTTTCGTATGAGACCTTCCTGTGATTCCTTCTCTTCAGGCTAATAAAATAGTACTTTCTATAAACTATCTTACTTACCCTAAACCCTTACGACTAAGTCACTAGTAGGGGTGGGAGAAGCTTCAAAACTTTCAATCAGCTTTGAAACAAATATCAGCTTCAATTTCACTTCGGAAAAAAATTCTGCTCTGACAATAACTATTAGTCTTAACCAAAACTGTCAATTATCGCAATTCTGAGCTATTATGTACAGTACAAGACAATATTTATATCAAAAAAATCTTAAGTAATTGAATTGTAATATATTTGGAAGAAGGTATAGGAAAGGTGGATAGAAACATATAAAAGGGGGACGAACACATTATAAGTAATTGAATTGTAATTTTATTTTAGAATTAAACTAAATATTAGAAACAAGTGTGCAATAAAACATTTTCCAAGTAGTTTAAGTAGGTTCATAAATAACCAAATATAATATTTTTTTCAAGCATAAAAAAACCAACAAAAATGTTCGAACTTCGATTCAACTTTGAGAATATCTCATATATTCAAATTGAAAGAGTGTATTTTGCACACCCCTATGCCATTAGTATTCCTAGAGTAATTATTACCAGTTTTGGTGGCTGCATAGTCTAAGGTGTCACTTTCACAATAGACTAGATTGCAGATGACGGGGAGATTATGGTTCAATTCTGGTCGGGCATAGTGAGGATGGTTTTTCCTAATTGGTTTTCCATTCTCTTCACACAACTGCAGGTACACTTCCTTTAAAATTCAACCTTCATCATCCTTAACCCATTATCTTAATTATTGCATAGGCATATGCCTGAATGGGTAGTAATAAGACGCTGTGCTAAAATATATAGATATTTACCTTCATTTTTTATTTGCTAAACTAGGTCACATAATCCTATTTATCATATGTATTTTTTTAAATGCTTACGAAAATGTAGGTGGAGTATTGTAAATAGAGTTATTCTTGGCCTGGATGGTGAAATCAAGGATTGTGGGGCAGATGTCCATGGAGTTTCCAAGCACGTCCTCTTTGACAATGACTACAGTCGCGCCTGCGGGACCAATGTTTTTCTGTGCACCTGCAAATATCACTGCGTACTGCAGGAAAAACAAGGCACACCATACAGTTGCACATTTTGACATTCAGTTTAACTGCCAAGCGTATAATCCGAAAGGATTGTAAGACGCGGCGGTGGGGAAGGGAGGAAAGAAGAATTGAACTGGCCTTTAAAAAGAGTCATACATATTATAATGAAGGAGTTAGGAAGGCTTGAATCAAAACTTTTTTTTAATGTTCTATCAATAGATATTTTGGACAAATAAACTAAAATCGATTAATTACCAACTTACTAATTTTAAAAGCCTTTTGTGTTTAATTTTCGAGTTGGATAAAAGGTGGAGGAAACTTCTTTTTTTAGAAGTGAACAGTTCAATATTGTAATCTATGATTAACTAGGTATGAATTGGGATGGATTAACTTTACATTAAATGATGTGTGAATAACGTTTGTCCAAACATCTATTAAAAAAACTAATAATACCACTTTAGTTTAAAGTACGCAGAATTGGTGAAATGTGGGTTTACCCTCTCACATTAACGACTGGGGACTGGATGTTGTGCCTGTCCTAATCTTAAGTTAGCTTATAAGGCATATAAAGCAGCTAATACAAGCCTAGCAAGCTGCCAGTGGAAAATATATGACTTGAATAAAAAATTTACTCGGGCCACAGGCTGGAAACAGTAATGGATCTGATGTAAAAGATGGATTAATAAAACTGACAACTAAATACATGTGTATCTTTGGGTTTAAATTTATATTTTTACCGTGGTGTATTGCTTCATTGTAGTGTAGGATTAGCTTTCTTCCTTGTCAATTAGCCAGCCTATTCAACAAATTAGCTGAAGATATGAGATATAATTTCTAAACAAATTACTAATGACCACACCCAGAAATAGTTACAATAGAACCTTGATAATCCAAACTAATTTTGATCGAGGGTTGTTTTGGATCATCAAGTATGTATTTTATTTTATAAACATTATTGGTGAAATGTGGGTTTACCCTCTCACATTAACGACTGGGGACTGGATGTTGTGCCTGTCCTAATCTTAAGTTAGCTTATAAGGCATATAAAGCAGCTAATACAAGCCTAGCAAGCTGCCAGTGGAAAATATATGACTTGAATAAAAAATTTACTCGGGCCACAGGCTGGAAACAGTAATGGATCTGATGTAAAAGATGGATTAATAAAACTGACAACTAAATACATGTGTATCTTTGGGTTTAAATTTATATTTTTACCGTGGTGTATTGCTTCATTGTAGTGTAGGATTAGCTTTCTTCCTTGTCAATTAGCCAGCCTATTCAACAAATTAGCTGAAGATATGAGATATAATTTCTAAACAAATTACTAATGACCACACCCAGAAATAGTTACAATAGAACCTTGATAATCCAAACTAATTTTGATCGAGGGTTGTTTTGGATCATCAAGTATGTATTTTATTTTATAAACATAGCAAATAGAATACAATATAAGGTACAGTACCATAATTGGTTTTTAAATATATTTTTTTACCAATTTGGAGGATTAAGACGCAAAAAAAAAGGATGTGTAATATTTTGATATAAAATTTAATCACTAAATGATAGTAAAAAAATAACTAAAACTAAAAGTTGCAGTGGGCTCATGCACTTTGCTCGCTAAAACGTTAATTTTTAAGAGCTTTTCTTCCGTTGTATATATTTCATACATCTGTATTTTGGCCTATTTTACTTAAAGTGCATTCGGATTACCAAACGTTGAGAGTACCAAGGTTCGGACTGTCAACGTTTCACTGTATTTGTTTTTCATTGTGTCTTATCTGTTAGGGTTGCAAACACACACACATTAATTACTCTAATGAAATAGGGTACTAGAGAATAAATGTACCTGCATTTATGTGGCAGGAGAGTGAGAAATCATTAAATAAAAAAATAGTACACCCGACCACAATATGAACCTGGTTCTCCCCATCACTGGCAATCCAGTCTATCACAAGAGCGACAAATTATACCGTGTGACTACCAATGCGGGTTTGATGTTTGTGACAAGCTGCCTACCCATTGAAAATATCTCCATAATGCTTAGTACACAAGAGTATATACATACCTTGGAGACATCCACAGGACGAGACAAAAAGTTGGATGACATGTCGCAAACTAAGGGCACTCCCTTGGTGTCTGGAATGTCATGAAACTCCACTCCTGGAATAACGACACATAGCCCATTTTTACAAGTGTCACCTTATATTCTTACAGAACAAATGTGTAATCCTTTCAAACTGTGCTCAATCAGATGTTAGTTTTTAATAAATAGAAATAAAAACACTTTAACAAATTGTAATAAAAAAACTTGAGTGGGGTCAAATCCACCATTTTATGAATATTAATATTAATTTTATCTAGAAATCCAAAATAAATATCTCTAAACATAATAAAATTAATCAGGGTTGTGGAGTCGGTACACCAAGCCTTCAAAGTCGACTCCTACTCCTTCAGAAATAGCTTAAGTATATTAATTTTACTGATAACAAATTTAGTGCAGTAAAAAGAAACAATACAGATTATTTCATGGGAAGCTTCTTTGGCATTGTGAATTTATATTTTTATAAATTTGTGAATCCAAATTACAAATATTGGTCTTCAAGAATAAAAAAAAAGTATAAAATTAAAATTATATATGTACCTTTATCTTGTTATAAAAATATAAGTTTTTATTGAGTCTGTACATTTTTTTACTCATAATCCATCCAAAATTGCTTTCAACTCAAGACTCCACAGCCTTGCTTAAGAGGTTTTCTTTATTACATTAATTATTATAATTATTAATGTCCCATTTCTTTAAAAAATTAAATATGCCTGGGGTGTCTACAAGTCAAATATTTAATGAAAGTGTTCATTCTATTAAATGTAAATAAACACTGGTCTTTTACCTACAAAAATCCTACTATATACTTATTATATTAAATTATTTTAAGTTATTTTATAACATCAGAAAACAACAAAGTAATTAACCTTGGGAGTCACACAGACAAGAAGTCTCATCTAGTTTGGTCTGTCAATGACGGGAAGTTTGAGGTTAAAATTAAGGCCAGCGGTACTAAGGTTTTTTTAATGGTCTCTCACTCTTTCATAAAAATGTAAGTACTATTCCTCTAAATTTCTACCTCCCTCATTCATTTAAGAATGTGGATAATTTAAGCAAGTAGTGTGATGTGTGTTTAAGTGAGAGGAGAAGAATGGAAGAAATTCAAGGAGGAAGTGTGGAGGAAGATGGAGGCATTTTACTAAACTGACCCGGCCACAAGCTGGAAATAGTTGATGATGAGTGTGATATGGACCAACACCCCCCCAACTATTATAAGTTTCAATTTTAACACTGTTTACAATTCTTTTAATATTTGCTTGTGTTTGACTTTGATGTTTATTTCCTGTGAGCACTTAGGTTCACAATAAGTGTTCTCTGCTAGCTTGTTCATATTGTCACAAGTATTGTGCACAGTGTAGTTTTCCGCAGCTAAGATATACGCCATTTACAAGTTCAAGAACTGTATATAAGAACATGGCTAGAGTATTCGGGAATATACAACTCGATATTAAGGCTGATAAAAAGGGGTATGGTCAAGTTAGATCCTGACACTTTAAGATCCGAGTGAGCGACTGTTCTTGTAGAATTTATTGGAAATAAGCTACAAAAGCGTACGAAGAGTAAAGCAAGTAAACTCACCTTAGGCCCCATTCAGCTGCTTCAACTCACTATGTCCTCCCCGCACAAGATAGCAACAACATGCCTCTATGAAATTGACCAAGCAACTAAAAGAGGAAATATCATGCAAGACTGAACAGTGCTGTATCTCGAGGCGTGGTGGAAAATGTGTGGTGCGTGTACGCAAGACTGTGATGTTATGTTGGAACATGTGGCCTAGAATGATCTACCAGCTCCTAGGGTGTTTTTCCATCATCTGTCTATCCCCTCCCTCTCTTCAGTGTTCTGTGTTGGCCGTTGTTATTGTTTACCCCTCTTTACCCTTTCTGAGCTAGTATGAGCATATATAATGGTGTAATTCAAAATGTACGGCACTCTTGTCAGGATCGTGTCCTCGGACACACCTAGGTGTCCAGGATGGTTTAGGAAGGTACTAAATTCCTTTTCGGCTAAATGTACATAGAAATTCCTTTTGGCGAGTTAATATTCATAGTTCATAAAACTTTATAACCTGAAATCTTCTATTTATTTACTTCAACATGAAGCCCCATAAGGGTTTGTGTGATGTCACGACTATCTGTTTACAAATCACTTTTGAAAGATTAGACGTTTATTGCCCATGCGGCAGAGAAATGTTATTATCTGCGTGGCGGAAATATATTATATTGTTGTCAAAGTAAATGCTTGTAACTTATTGCCCATATGGCCGGGAAAGTTTATTTTTGCGTAAGAAATGTTATTGTCTGCATGGCAGAAATATATTATATTGTTGTCAAAGTAAACGCTTGTAACTTATTGCCCATATGGCAGGGAAAGTTTATTGTTGCGTAAGAAATGTTATTACCTGCGTGGCAGAAATATATTATATTGTTGTCAAAGTAAATGTTTGTAACTTATTGCCCATATGGCAGGGAAAGTTTATTGTTGCATAAGGAATGTTATTACCTTCGTGGCAGGAAAATATTGTATGGTCTCATGAACAAGGTATTGGAAAAGTATAGCCCATACCGTACCAAAAGTTTTATATTGTTATGGAGGAAATTATATTTTTTACTACCCTTTGGAGTAATCTTATATATTACATTGAAATGTAACCAATTCATGGTTACTGAAAGTTCCCGCAACTCTTGTTTTGTCATAGCTTCATATTACACATATACTGTTCAATATTTATCATAAATAAAAATTAAAATGTTATCTTTGACATATTTCTTTTTATCAAACTTTTTATGATATATCCTTCGCTTTCACCCGTAATATTTAGATTGAAATAGTTGAAGTGTGAGTTCATGGAAGCAGAAAGTGAATAGACCAGAGTCTTCCTATTTGCTTTTCGTTATTATCCTATCGGCTCCTCTGCAATTATTGTTTCCTTTTTTTTTATGGTTAATTTATGTTGTGCGCCAGCCTTATTCTGTTGGGAAGACTAAGGGCGGTGTTACATTCTCATAACCTATATTGACCAGTAATCAAACCATGGTATGCTTAAGTATGCTGTTATTTCTTTCCTTAGGGATGAATCACAGCTTAAAGGGACAAATAAACCCATAGGGAAGGGCAGGTCCCTTGTAACAGTATTAAGAAGCAAAGAACATGAACAATAAAGAAAAGTTATTTAGCTGAAATTTACTGTTAAAAGCAGTTTTTAAATAACATGCCCTAGTATTATCTTTCAAAGACTCAACTATCTAATATATTGGGACATTATGCTGGGGTTTAAGTTCAAAGAATCGCACCTACATTCTTCTGAAAAGAGAAGAAAGAAATCATCCAACGTCTGATATAGATAATTTTGAAACATAATTGATTAATATTTATAATATATAGGTAGACTATGGTATGGTTTGTTCTACACTGGGTAAAAGGTGAATAGAGCCATTCTCACCGTTTATGGTTTCATTGGCACAGTAATAGACATACGAGGCGTTCGGGTCGAGGTTCCAGGTGGATGAGTTTGGAATTTCAAGGAACTTGTTAGTCTTTGGTAAAACCAGGTTAACTTTTCCATATTTTGGCTGCTTCTGCTGCAGCCTTGGATGACCAAGTGCCTGAACAAAAGACATACACAGTTGGGTACATTATTAACGCAAACTGGATTATACAATTAAAGAACTAAACTCTAAAATATATATACTTGATAATGTCTTTAGAAAAATATTACAATTGTGTCAAGCTTGCCTTTCTGAACAAGTAAAAAATTATTTTACTAGCACATTAAATAAAATTGTTTATATATATATATATACACAAACACACACACACACACACACACACACTAACAGTAGAACCTCATTAATCCGGACAGCTCTTCCCCAAAATAATATATTAACAAACGCCGATGAAAAAGCTTAGTTAGGTATTAATTGAATTATTAGCAATGGTGGCTCTTGTATAGGCACTGCGGAACTGCAGCACCCCCTAATCCACTTGATATTATCGATAACGTTTATTATAATGAGTCCTTTTTTTTCTTTAATTCTTTCTTTATTTTTGTAGTACAATATATATTTTGCTTAAGCTTAATGTCAATTCTTCAGTAGCCACCCTCCAGTTTATGAAAAAGATAAAAAAAATCTTTGTATGAAACTGTGTCTCTCACAGTGCCGGTGACGTGGTGTTTGACTGTTGTGCGCATGCACACATAGGAGGGAGGTGGGGAGGAAGGTGGGACTGCCAGGTAGAGAGAGCACTGTTGCTCTCGCAGTGCCATCTCTGGCGTGATGGTGGAAGGAAGTTTTTTTTACTCAGCGTGTTTTGTGCTTAAAACCCATGTACCATATTCTTGAATGTGATAAATTGTAGAATTAGATTATTATTCTGCTTCCAGCTATTCTAATTGATTCATTTTATTCTTGGTTCTTTTATTTAACAGAAAGACTAAACGCGCTTGCAGTGTTTTCAATGGAGAAAAATTTCCTCAATTGTCATCCAGAGATCAAGGAGAAAATTATTAAACTTTTTGAGCAAATTAAAACAAGAAGGAAGGATTTCATTTTTAAATGATTAGATCAAGCTTGAACTGTAACAATTTAAGTTAAAGTAAGTTTAAAAAATATATTTTTTTTAAGATCTTATCAAGTTCCTGAATAAATTTTCTTTTTATACATATTTTTTTTCTTTTAAACAATTTTGAAACAAAGGCTAAAAAATTTCTGGAGCAGCACCCCCACTAATTTTAGCTACGAGCTGCTACTGATTATTAGTGCAAAGAATGTGTGCTAAAGGAAATCAACAGAAGGCCAATAATTTTTTTCAAACCTGTTAGTGTGCTATGTGATGTGAGTGTGGATAAAAAAAAAAGTCAGATTAAAGGACCAAAATATTCTGTAATATTACTAAGTAATGTACATATTAATTTCTTTCCTACGGATTATTTTCTATTTGCTGCCGCTTGGGCCAACTTCATTAGTTTGTATTGCCCAGCGGCGCATGGCAGTCTGGGTTTTGGCCGCAATGCTCACCATATTTGCCACCACAGAACACCATTTGCACTACTTTTCAATAGACCAAATTGTTGGTGATGAGAAAATCAAGTTTTTAATCTCAGCTAGCTACAATGGGTGGTTTTCCCTATCCTCCCCTCACTCTAATGCGAGTTTATTTCCTCTAGTTTACCTTCTGCATCCCTACCCCTTAAATTAAGCCATTAATAACTTTGATGTTACAATGTAGCAGTTAAAAAACAATTTTTTTAACTATGTAACAGTAAATGTAAAAACAAATGAAAAATCCTATAGTAATAATACTTAGCACAGCGTCTTACTACTCATTTGGGTTACATGCTTAAGTACTAATTACACTAATGTGTTAAGAGTTGAGAAGGTTGAATATAGAGGAAGTGAACCCACATTTGAGTGGAAGAAGAGTGGAAAAATATTAAGGAAAAACCACCCCAAGTTCACCCGAGTGAGATTCGAAACTCGATCTCCTCGTCCTTGGCAGTCTAGCTCAATACGAAACTAGTGTGTTAGCTAACTACGCCAAGGCAGGTAAAAAAAATCCAAACCAAATGAACTGAGCTGAGTGGGTAATCACCTGTTACTAAGTAATCAGCAGTTCCAGTGCGAGAAAGAAGATTCAAAGCGACTGCCGCAAATAATCCTGTCCCTCCGCCTTGAAGAAATAACACTTTGTAATTGTCTGGAATGTTCCTGAGGGAGAAAAAAAAAATTGTTTTCACTTTTAAAAAGTAATTCATTACTTAATGTTCAAAACTCATACTTCTTTTCTTTTAAAATAATGGTTTTAAATTAGAAAAATATGTTCCAAATAAAAAGAACCAGTGACTGCATGATGCTTCACAACCTCCATGGGTGCTCCAAGCTTGATCGTCGACAGGAAATTGGCCTATAATAAACTTTAGAAGCTATAGATGGGACATTTTAACCTTCGAATCTCTTGAATCATACGTAGGTTTGACTATTCAAGATTCAAAAGAATATATCAAGTTCAAATCTGAAGACCTTGCCTTTAAATCACAATCTTATGCAATATATATATATATATATATATATATATATA
>CABFOW010006559.1:17324-31038 GCA_902141385.1 Timema californicum | reverse complement strand
ATATCGGTGGCCGTATGGGTTTATAAAACGTATGTACATTCTTTTGAGGAGCAAGACTGTGTGATTGGTCCAAATGGGAGACTTAAAGTTAGAAAATATATCTTAGTTACAGGTTTAACCAGTTCTGCTTACACTGGCAATAATCCACGACAAGCCACTCTTTTGGAACACAACTCAAATTCGCCGCAACGAATAATAAGAGACATATTTTATTGGATGAGTCTTGGTGACCGGTGCCTAAACACCTAGATAGTGGCCTGTTCTCCTGCTAGGTGGTGCTAGTAGCTCTAGTTGCATGCACGCCATCTTTATATGGGTTTTATAATTAGGTAGAATTAGATCACGCCTCAAATTTAACTTGTTGCATTTTAAATGTCTGATCTTTTTTCTTTAATCCTTTATATAATCAATTTTGTTTTCCGGTTTTTTATTTAATTGTATTCAGGGAAACTCTAGTTTTGAGTCGCGACTAACTTTGAGCAAATTAAGGTACCCCACCAGTTCTGTTTGTGATTTTCCTTTTGTCCAACATAGCTAAAATAATCAGAATCACAAAGAAAGGATTCTTTGTAAATAATATAGTGATTTAGTTAAAGTTAAAAAAAGGAATGGTATGGAACTCCGCACGGACTTTCTTGCTCTATTGTTTAAAAATGGATATATTTACTCAAAACTCGTAATATGAAATGAAATAATATAAATTAGCAAACCCAAGTATAAATTGCACTATACTTATATAAAACATCTTTTGAGTCCCGGTTTTAAATTTTATAATTTTAATTTTTAAAGAATTAATCTTATTTGTATGTTTGGACCAATAAAAAAGATCGATTTTGGGTCCGCAAGGGTCAACGTTTCGTAGTAAAACTTCCGACTTCGGGTTAAAATTTTAACATTTTATTAAGTGTTGCACATCTTGAAGTCATCCCATTGCTATTCAATTCCTCAATTATACATTTTGACCTATAAAAAAGACTATTGAGTCTAAAATGAAGGATATAGATCATTGTTGTACAAACATTTCTCCTAAGAGGTTTAAGGAAATACAAACTTTTTGAGACATATTTAATTACTCTATGGCAATACAGAATTATTGCGTTAAAATTTTAGTATCTTTTTATAATACTAAGCTCACAAAATTGTATTAATATATTTTCCATTATCTCAGGAACTGTTGGTTTTATAAAAATAAATTTCATATAAAAGTTTATTATTTTAATAGTACTACCATTTTGTAATGATAAGTTATTTAGTATCTCAAATAACTGCGGAGATATGGAAATTTTCGCTTCTGTAAAGTACCCTAAAAGTAATTTTAATGGGAAAATGAAAACAGCCAGCTTATTTATAATCTTAATCAACGCCTAGATACGAATTTTAATCCAAATCGTTAGAGCCTATTTTGAGAATAAATTTTTTATCATTTATTAAACTACTCGTTATTTTGGGGTTAAAAAGACCCGCAGACAGACGGCATTGCAAAAACTACATTTTAGTGTTCGAGGGGTCATGAGAGGTCGACATTCATCAACATTTCAGGTTAGATTCTTTTCACGGTTGCATTGATTTATTTACCTTTAGTGTTCGAAAAGTTAAAACATTGGTGCATAGCTTGAAAGTTATTGGTTTTATGAATGAAATATTTGTATTATAAATGGATGTACATATTTATAATAAGTAATTTCATATCTCGAATAGTTTCGAAGATATGATAAAAAGTGAGATTTTACGCATCAGGCCGGAGTCCTTAGTCATTTTGCCTAAATATTGAGTTTAGCCATTTTGTATATAATATTTATAAATGTTTTGGAATTAAATTTTATCAAAATAGCTAGATCCGATTTTGAGAAAATCGACTTTTCTCTTTTTGTCCTTCAATAATCTACTCTTAATTTTAGGTTTAGATTATCCAATTCTAAAAATCCCTTGGAGCAACCCTTACAAAACCCTAGATACCAAGCTTTAGCCAGAGTTCGATTTTTTGGCAATAACAATACTTTCTCTACAGTGAGAAAGTAAAAATCCATGCTTGAGTCGCAATGATATTGTTTTAGGACGTTGTTAAAAAGAATCCATTCAGCGGTCAGACTATATTATAATTTCTTCCATAGAGGTTGGGAGTAGCAAATATATTTTATAATAAATATTTTTGAATAATGCTCATAAAATATAATGAGGCATTTGGCTACACTTTATAAAACTTTCTTTCTTCTACTAGAATTACCATTGAATGGACCTGCGCTTAGCTAAGATATAATCAATAAATCTCGTGAACAAGAATTTTTTTTTAGAGCTAGCGCACCTAGTTTGAATACAAATTTTAATAAGTCCCTTCAAATAAGAATAAAGTTATAATATAGTTGCCTTGATATTCAACTTATTTATAAATGACAACTTGGATGCGGAAATCAAACACATATCTCGGTTGTAGTGTGTGTGTGTGTGTGTGTGTTTGTTGTGTGTGTGATGTTGAGGGACATTTTGAAATTTGTATTTTTGTATCGCTCATTATTTGTTTATATTATAGTAATAAAGCCCTGAACTCTACATAACATTATGAAACATGTTAAAGCTTGTGTAAAGCAATTAGGTGCTTATCACTTTCAGGCCATATGCCGTTCACATGATTTTGTGTGTGTGTGTGTGTGTGTGTGTGTGTGTGTGTGTGTGTGTGTGAGAGAGAGATGTTGAGGGAAATTTTGAAATTTGTATTTTTTTTATCGCTCACTATTTGTTTATATTATAGTAGAATAATTATTAATGAAGCCCTGGACTCTAACATAACATTATGAAACCTGTTAAAGCTTGTGTAAAGCAATTAGGTGCTTATCACTTTCAGACCATATGCCGTTCACGTGATTTTATTTATGGTTAAGACTTTTCGGTAATTTTGTTCAAACTAATTTGTATACAGTGAATGCTGGTTGTAATAGATGGCGCTCAAAGCGATATTGAGGTGGAATAACCTAAATTATAACGGATCGAGGTTATTCTTTGGTTGGGTATCTTGTATTTGTGTAGTGAATTATCGAACGAGACACAGTTCGTTTAGAATGGCGGGAGGCCGCGAAGGAGAGATTGGGACTGCCAACCTTGGTAAAATGGTCCCAACATTAAAGCTAACCTTAGATTTTGATACGTGGTGAGTGAGACGTGAGATTTTTGTAACCATGTAAAAATTGAGAGAGTAGATAGCTCAATCAAACATTTAAAACAACACACTTTTTGAACAAGTTTATTCAAAACATGTACGCTTTGACTTCTTATTTACAACTGGCTCAGGCGCAAAATGATTAAAACTGTTCGAAATGAAAATGTTAGAAATTTTAACGCGATAAAGGACCATCCTTTCATAACACGCTATAACCAGCACACGCTATAGGAAAAAAAGTTTATTTTACTGTAGGAGCCGGCAAATTCGAATCTGCCCCGCATTAATGACCATTTCCGCCACGTGTGGCTATTCACTCCTTTTTAAAATATAAAGCAAATCTCCCTTCACAAAACACTAGCAGAATTTCTAAATTGCTATTTTAAGTTAGCACAACTGTAATTGCTCAAAAGCTTAAATAAAATGTATTTTTTTCGACGGATGCCTATACTGACACCCAAGCGCGCAGTCAGGGGGGCGGGTTTGAGGATTCAACGCCCCCCCCTCCCCCTCAATTTCATGAACTATATATATATTTATTTATTTATTTATTTATGGTTCAAACAATCAAAAATTAAGGGGCTGTGTTACCATAAAAAGCACTTCAGAGACCTTTTGGAGGTGTTTGATAGTAAGAATTTTTCCTATCCTTCGTGTTATGTTGCCATAAAAAACNGGCTGTGTTACCATAAAAAAGCACTTCAGATAGCTTTTGGAGGTGTTTGATAGTAAGAATTTTTCCTAGCCTTCGTGTTATGTTGCCATAAAAAACACATAGGTTAGTTTATAGAATGTTTTTCATTTATAATTTTTTCAAGCCTCCGGGAATTGGGGATGTGCCCCCCCCCCCCTCTCTCCTCCCTCCGAAATTATTGGCTGGCTACGACCTGGCTGACACCACTGTCATTGATTACGTGAAATTAGATCAAGTAACTTTTTCAAAAGCTGTCAAATAGGTTCAAAAGGTGAAATTAATTGTGTTTTGCTGTTTTGTTTAATATAAACATGTGGCAAAATAATACATTAAACTACTAAACATAACTTTACATTGATATTCTTACAATACATAATAATTTATCTATAATATTATCTTGGAACATTTTCATTTATATTTTACTAGGTACTAGTATTTAAAATCGTAGACTGTCATGTTTGTCAGCTACTTTATTAGCTCTACGTTGGCAGCACTGTAGCGGGAGTTGGGTCGATAAATGAAACACTTGAATAATCGAACACTTGTGAAGAATAGTATGCTCGTGTAGGTACGTGCCTGGTGAGACTAATTTCTACTATTTAAAAAGCTTAGACAAGTGGGGTGTCTATATATAATCCGTGTTAAGTGTGTGTGTGAGTGACATATTATTGAGTACGTTTAAATTGATACAAATTATGGATCAGGAAATTATATCGTCAGCAGTGGAGTCCATTTCCGACGTTATTTCGAATGGCGCCTCTGGAGGTTCAGCCAAACAGATGATCCTTGTAAATAAACAGTTTTGGAGCGTTCTGGACCCTAGTAAGCCTTATGTCATATTACTTAAAAACAAAATATTTAAGCTTATAACTATACACGCTGGAATATAATTTTAGCTACTGCCGAAGGCCTTTTAAATATTAGTCATAATCCTTGTTTCTGAAATATCAAATAGTTTTATAATTATTCAACTCTTGGCATGCCCAAGCCTAGGGTAAGCCCAAATGAGGGGCGTTTATTTACTGACAAAGCTTTGTTAAAAGTTTATATACAGCATGGACGTGTTTTATAAGGTATCACTGCATTTATTGAAGACTTTGTTTATACTCTGAAAGGTAACAAGTTTGCCTTGTTTCCACTGTGGTCCAGCTTATACAAAAGGGCCATAGTGGAAACAATCAAGGTAAGGCTGTAAGATTTCACTGTAAATAGAGTAAACCTCAAAAAAACACGTTTCAAATTTAAATGACACTTCCAAAATAATAAATCACGTCTAAAGCAAGGCCAATATAGGATATTTTGAAGATGTATGACCAAAGGCTATGAGCTATTAAATAATAGATATATTTTTAATTAGTCAGTTCAACACACTCTGTTTAAGACTTAATCAAAGCAGTAATGACTGGAAAGGTAACACAGAAAATGAAACCACACTAACTTAGATAGGGGATAGGGCCTAATATGAAAAAATTGCAAAATGTATCACAAACTTCTTTTTGTGTGTGTTTGCTTTAAGTAAACCACATTTTGATTATTAAATATAGGCATTTTGAACCAAAGTTCAATAAGCATGAGTTAAGTCATTGAGAAAAAAAAAATTACAAATTTGAAGAAAATTGGGCTAAAGGTATTATTTATGTAGCCTACTAGAACGAGATAAAAAAAAAATCAGGCACCAAACTAGGCCCTTTAATTTTGGGGACTTGTGGCAAAGATTATGAACAGGCCTACTGATATTATTTTTTGCATTGTCAGTCACAAAAAGTGACTATTTTACAATCGGGTGGTGTAAAAAGCTAGCCACTTTTGTTGGTAGATTAGGCTTACCCTCTTTGAGTGAGTGACATTCTAATCAAAATGATATAAGCTATTTTTAACAAAAAAATTTGGTGTTACTGCTTCCATTTAAACAGATCTACGCTTAATTTCTATATTGGTGGAAATTCATATTGCAATCCTAAAAAAAATCACATTTATATTCCTATCTTTCTCTTACTTAAAAATAGATATAGACATTTATCGATGCCTCTTATCAGGTTTGATATCCTGGAATACAGGGAAAACCTGGAAAAGTCGAGGAATTTCATGACGGGGAGAAGTCGAAGGAATGTTAAGTTATTTCTAATTAGCTTTTGAACTGCAATGCAAATAATGCTAAAAAAATATTTCAATAATTAGGTATATATATATTTATCTGCCTTTTTTTTCTAATTTTTTTCATTTATTAGTTAATATAAGACTGTATGTAAGCTATATAATAAAATAACTAATACCATCCACATTCCACTCACAATAAAATATTTTAAAACACTAAAAAGTAATTAATTTTGAGCTATGAAAATAACTGATGAAACTAAATTATATAAATTGTCCAAACGAAAGTGAAAACTTTTCAGATTGCCTGAATTTAAAACGGTGACCTGGCAATGTGCCAGTTTTTAGCTGATTATGCCATTAGTGTTCATTGCTGGAATATAAAAAATAAAATTTTATTTGAGAAATATTTTGTTTGATATTTCTTATAAGGCTTACAAAATAATAATTTGTGTGATGAATTCTAATATGATAAACGTGAAAATATATACATTTAATTTATAACTCTTTGCACTATTGTTGGTCTATCTCATATTGCCATAATGGTGTAAATGAAAATATTTAAATTGTATTATGTACATTATTGGTTCATTTAATTACTGATGTAAAGACATAATTATTAAGTAATCCATAAGGAATTACTTATGTTTTTTATAACTTTTTAGGTGAAATGTATAAATCAAATAAAACATAGGCAAAATGTTAGTAAACTTCCAATAATTGTTGGTGAATTATACTGTTCTTCCTATGAAAATCAGATTTTAAGTTACATACAGCCAGCCACGACCAGATTTAAGGGAGGGTGACAGAGGTAGCTAATGCCCATGTTTTACAGAAATTGTTGTAATAAAATATATCTCTTGACTCTAAATTAATATTGCAGTCATATACATAATTATAGCTTAATATATATTTTTTTATTTATTTTTGAAAATATTGCTCAACTTATTAATCCTACTTATGGGAAACAAATATTTCAACTTTGGATTTTTTTTATAGAAAATCTATGATTATAAGTCTATAGTAAAAAAAATTCAAAGTTAAGGCCTCTTTTTTTAATCAATATTAATTATTATAAACCATTTAGGTTAAATATAATATACAAAATAAATATTCTAAACAAATCTAATTTAATTGGGACTGATGACAATATTTCCTTAAATTCAAATAATAGCCATTCTTTAATATTGAGCTGTTAAAAGTTAATTTTGCAAATGAGAAATGATATTGTTGAAACAGTTAATATATATAATGTACATATTATGTATAATGTTGAGTACTCAAATTGTTATTGACAAACAACCCCAGATCCCATAGCTTAAATCCTGTTTTGTCGTCAACTGGGGTGAAGATACTAATTTCTTTCCTTCATTTTTAAACATTTAATTTTTATGCAAAATAATTATTGTAAATTAAGAAAGGATAGCCAAAGTTTCTATCAAAGCTTTATTCCAAACCATGTTTCGGTAAAAATTGAAACAACTAGAATCTGTGTTAACTGTTGATATAATCATGTGAAGAAAATTAAACTTATGTTTCCAATCTCCACGGCAATATTTAATTTTGCTTAAAAGGGTTTTTGCTATTAAAACCACAAAAAAAACATCACCTTTCTCGAGTTCCCTACACTCCCACTTTACCTCCTTAGCTTAAGGTGCAAGAAATTAAACCTAGACAATTATTTATACCTGTATAGGTATATGAAAGCCAAAGCTTTCTTGGCAACTTTACAATTTGTAGTCAAATTAGTTGTCCAACTTGCATTGCGAAAATAATCACTTTAATTTTTTTAAATTATAAGGTGTTTTTTTATACAAATCTAAATATACATGTAACAAAGCATGATCTGACTGGCTTAGAATCCACTATCCTAATTATTTATGTGACGTCATTGAGGATTACATCACCTAGCGTCCTTGCATACTCATCCACGCGTAGCTTACTCATCCATGTGCGGGCTATTTCCTCCTCTACAAAATGCCAATTTCTAAATCACTTCTCCCTATTCGTATCTTTGGGTGCGCGGAATAATTGTTGGGCTCATTTATACCTCATTTGTCTTATGAATGGACACATCAGACAGATAGAAAGAGTAAATAATATATCTACTTACACCCATTTATGTGTCAAGTGATGTGAGCTGCAGTTTTCACATTACATATATACATTATCAATAATTATAACATTTTATTATATATTAATGCAATTTTATCAATGTTGACCGCAAAAAAGATAGTATTTTCTAAATGGGGCTCAAAATGTATGTCTGTAAGAAAATCAATGTATAGTCTCTGTTACCGAAGACCTGGATGTTGAATCCTGGCTGGTTCAGTTTTTTCCTAAATGGTTTACAAATCTCCCAACGCACATGGTGGCTGGAGGCAGGGAAATGGAAATGTCAGGGAATCCAACCAAAATTAAGGAAAATTCGAGGAATTTAAATACTAGACTGATTCTTCAGCTAAACATTTAATCACAAGTAATAATTTTTGTTTCTTGAAGTTAACAAAATGCATTGCCTATACGAGTATATGTTATTCTAAATGGTTGTAGGCGTACAGGGTTTGTTTTATAACATTTACACAGGGACAAATAATACCTATTTAAAATGCTAATTAAATAAAACAGGAGCAACTTGGTATGTTAATGTTTGGTATTTTAGGATTTTCGAAAATATGTCATCAATATAATAAAATGATAAAATTACCATCCACCACGAAAAATGGATAATATTAATAATACATATATATTTAGATACATTTGCATATCACATGGCTTTACAAATGAATACGTGAAAGTATATCTAGTAATTCTAGCGCTCTTCATATGGAGTTAGGACTGTAGTTAGGAAATACAGCTCAAACCAGGAGTCTCAGTCGTGTGGTTTTATGTAGTTTTACTAGCTAACATTGGAATTTACAGTAGCCCCATGGCTTCTTTGGTGCTGACTGACAGCTCACAGCTGACAACTAAAGGCTTTGAAAAGTTACCAGACCAAATTATGTATCCCTACGCCGAACCATATGATTTTCAAAAACATGTGTTTAGCAGCTGTCACTTCTGATGGTCAAAAAAGTTAGGTATATACCTAAATGTTGACTGTCAGAAGTCAGCTGTGAGCTGTCAGTCAGCACCAAAGAAGCCATGGGGCTGCTGTAGCTAAGTAAACCCATTTAGGCCCCTATCATATTTTTAAAAATAAATCAAATTTAAAACCTATTAATGTAATTTGAAAAAACTAAACTAAATCAACCCAAATTTCGCTAAGTGAATCATGCACAAAACCGCACCCCAATATTTTTTTTCTTGTTCGATCGTAATCTTGTATCTAATTTCCCGGTTAATCGAATGTGAGGTGTGGTCTTGAAATTCTGAGCATGTTAAAAAATACTGTAATTTTTGTCGTGATTTCTAAGTCAGGCTGAGTGTGTTGCCCGTAAATCCAAAATGTGCTACTTTAGTCAGAATATTAGTGGCGCTGAGACAAGACTTGATGTCAAGCGCCAGGGAAAACCACCTGCGAGCAAATAGAACCGATGTTGTGAAACTCCTCTCCAGTTTCCACGGCCAAGGTCACCGTGTTTGCGTGGTTTTTTTTATTCTGTGCTGTACATTTGAAATCTTCACTAGTGATCGTGAGAGTTACGCAATAATATGACATTGCGGAGAAATTGCAATGTCAGTAAGTGTCTCCGGTTATCCGATTAATTCTGAATTTTGTATTTAATCAATGTTCTAAAAATCATCGTCAGAGCGGATAGTATAGAAATGTGATTTGTGTGGCAAATTTCTAATGTAATCATATAATTAATATATGTATAGTTTTTCCCCGTCTCACTACCTGTTCGGTTTGGACACACATGTTATATCAATTAACAAGGTGACCTGGCGGTCTAAGGGTAAGGTGTCGGACTTCTGTGCTGGGGTCCGGGGTTCAATCCTCGGTCCCGGCACAGATTTATCTGATTACCAAACCCTTCCTTCACCTCTGACAAGACATCTTGTGAATGTGGGGAATGCCAGGCCTCCACGGTGGTTCGGATTCCACGTTAAACTGTAGGTCCTCCATTTCATCTCACAATCACCCTACCATTACACATTAGCGTAAGTGCGTACAACGCGAACGGGTAGTAAGACGCGGTGCTAATAATAATATAAATTATTATCTATGGCGCTGTTCAAGGGCTTGATCGCGCCATAGAGAAATAAACTTGGCCTAAGACTGCGGTTTCTCCTTAAACAAGCAAAGTTAGTTGAAAATTATATTATTTTAATTATTTAGTTAGAGTAGTTTTAGCCATAGTATTTCTAATAAAGTGATATGAAATTTTAGAATACTTGAATTGCAGTAAAATTAAGTGGAACACATTAGTAAAAGAAATATAACTAAAACTTAAAATAAAGATTTATATTTTCTGCCCTTTTTCTTTAGATTTTGCCTAAGTATAAACATAGATAAACAAACTTTACATCCTTACCCCCTTTACCCAAATATTTTACCTAATTTAAGACTGCCCTGTAGAGGAGTAGTGAAAAAACTATTTTCTTTAAGTCCAACACCTTAGCTCAGACGGTAGCGTGTCTGCCAGCTGAGCTTACGGTCCTGAGATCAATTCCCGGCATGGTCAAAATAAATAATTTTGTAATGTGGATTTACCTTTTCACAGTGACGAATTAATGGCAGGATGTTGTTTATTCTATATTTAAGTTAGTTTTTATAAGTCGTGTGCTGATATTAGTTGGTTCAAAACGTGGACGCCAAATACTTCAAATAAACGAAATTAAAACTAAATATATAAAAAATAACTTGTTACAACCTGACTGGTTTTTATTATCACTCCCAAGTCACCGGTTACGTCATCGATGTGTAATTGTTTGTTTGTAGTCGTGTGGAGGGAGTGTAGACTGTTCATTTATGAGTGCACTGTGAACACAGGAAATGTAATATGCATGACTAATTATTTGGTAGTTCTAGTAGTCATTTCGTTGCTTTGCAATGGGCTGCTAATTGGCGGTTTGCCTTGACTGCTATCGCAATCCGATGAGCTGTCGTTACCAAGATGTTACAACTGACACAATGGGCCAGTTTCATAGTCAAATTTAGTACGCCTCAAGTGCGGCGCTACACTAAATACATGACGACACCTACCTAAACCAGAATGGAATGGGCCAGTTTCCTATACGAGAACGGTCCATTCCATTCTGATTTAGGTAGGTGTCGTTTTCCTATACGAGAACGGTCCATTCCATTCTGATTTAGGTAGGTGTCGTTTTGTATTTAGTGTAGTGCCGCACTTGAGGCGTACTAAATTTGACTATGAAACTGGCCCAATGCCCTTCGCGTTTAGTGACTGTTTTTCAGGCAGGGTTGACGCATGGCTACACGAGCCGCGCCGCGCCGTATTTACTAACCATTTATATATTCCTTATAGATTGATCTCTATTACAAAATAAGTTTGTATTTTTATTTTTACTTGCGTAGGTTTTCACCTATTTTTATAAAATTAAGTTGGCTATTAATTACGAAAAATAAAGTTTTAAGTTAGCTAATAATTATTTGTTGTTCAATAAGTTGTATATAATATTGTTTATCTTGTACGTAATGTTGTAAACAATGTCTACAGCGTCGTACGTGACACGGCTGTGAAAGAAATGCCTAGTTTTACCGTGAAAACAAAGCTCGGAAGCTCCCGAACATTTATTTCCGGTGGTAGGTGGCTACACGGACCGCACCGAGCAATGCTCTATCAACGATTTGTCCGCGACGGTCCGGTGCAGACTCGTGTATCCACTTGCATTCAAAAACATGGATAGTATTTCACCGAAAAAATGCGGTGCGGTTCCGTGTAGCCGGCCCTATACGCGGGACACAAAAAACGAAAGAAAATTACAATAAGATTTTGATAAGAAGTAGTCACCGGATACATACTTTGGTCTGGTAACTTTTTAAAGCTGTGAGCTATCTACCACTCGGCACCAAAGAAGCCATTGGGTTACTTTAGTGGATGCAGCGCGAATGGAAGAATCTAGAACCGTGTTCAGCGTAGTGACTGGTAAACCCAATCGGAAGGTACTAGTGGTAAAATCTAGACGCAGATTGGAGGATACCCCTAGAATAGACCTGAAAGAGATAGGGTGTATGAGGTAGACTGGATAGAACTGGCTTAAGATAGGGATAGATGACGTAATTTTGTAAGTGCAGAAATACACTTTCGAGTTCCTAATGCCATGACGAAATGTTATTCTTATGTTAATTGACCACTCTGATATTTTTTTTTACATTTTTAACATCACATCTTAATATCCGTTCGGGTTAAACGCCATTATTTTTAACATTAATATCAATAAAATACAAAATAATTGTTATCAATAAAACATATTAATGCGTCAAGTCACTTGTAATCACCAATTATTCTTGGGCAAAATAAAAGTTCCATATTTTCTAATTACACCCTTTCTACTGTGTTCTTACTCCACACTGCTGTTGTACTTGCTTCGTACGATTGGTGAGTGTTAGTTCTGTACAAGCTCGCCTGTTCATTACAATGTCCTCCACTTGCCGGTCAAGGTCATATTATTTTAGACACATCTGTCGGGCTCCATTGTTAGTGTTAGGGGTTGAAAAGCTTTCTTCTCCTTACCTTTGGATTCAATGGCGGCTCGTAGCTAAAACTAGTGGGGGTGCTGCTCCAGAAATTGTTTAGCCTTTGTTTTAAAATTGTGTAAAAGGGAAAAAAACATGCGTAAAAAGAAAATTTATTCAGGAACTTGATAAAATCTTAACAAAAAAAATCCCCACACATTTTTTACAATAACTTAAATTGTTACAGTTCAAGATGGTCTATTCATTTAAAAATGAAATCCATTCTTGTTTTAATTTGCGCAAAAAGTTCAATAATTTTCTCCTTGATCTCTGGATGACAATCGAAGAAATTTTTCTCCATTGAAAGTACTTCAAGCGCATTTAGTCATTCTGTTAACAAAAAGAACTGAGAAAAAATTAATCAAATAAAATAGCTGGAAGCAGAATAATACTCTAATTCTACACGGTTTTTAAGCACAACACACGCTGAGTAAAAAAAACGCTTCCTTCCACCATCACGCCAGAGCCGGCACTGCGAGAGCAACAGTGTTCTCTCTACCTGGCAGTCCCGCCTTCCTCCCCAACCCCCTCCTACGTGCGCATGCGCACAAGTTCAACACCACGTTGCTGGCACTGTGAAGCGCACAGTTCCTTACAAAGATTTTTGTATCTTGTTCATAAACTGGAGGATGGCTACTGAAGTACTGACATTAAGCTTAAGGAATATATATTGTACTACAAAAATAAAGAATTAAAGAAAAAAAGGACTCATTAAATATTATCGATAATATCAAGAGGAAATATGCTGCTGAAGTTCCGCAGTGCCTATACATGAGCCACCACTGTCTTCATTGCAACGTTGCCTTCCAGACACAGACAAGGGAACAATTATCTTTCACCCGTCTCGGTGGCCGCATGGTTTAAAAGGCTTTACTCTCTCAATAGACTAGACTGCCGAAGACGGGGAGATTGGAGTTCGATCCCATTCGGGCGTACTAAGGGTGGCTGTACACTTTCTCTAAATATAACCTTCCTAATACCTAAAACCATCAGCGTAATTAGTATTATTTATTATTAGCCTATTTAGCACAGCGTCTTACTACCCTTTCGGGTTATACGCTTTAAGTACTAATTATGCTAATGGATCAGGAATTGGAAAGGTTGAATTAGAGAAAGTGAACCCGCATGTGCG
>CABFOW010006559.1:0-13581 GCA_902141385.1 Timema californicum | reverse complement strand
AGAATGTGAAGAAAATATATTACCAGAAAATAATGAAAATAAAGAAACAAAAGAAAGTTTTGTCCGTCGTGTTTTTTCGGAAATGCACGTACAACAGCACACAATCTGAAACATTTGTTTCCCTTTTGATGACAACATAGTATTATTTAAAAAAAATCTATAGTGATCTCGCTTTGTAGTTAGTCAAACTACTAGTTTATTGATTTCCAAAGCTATTTTACTCTAACTACATTCATGTATTTCATTGAATGTTATTTTTAATCATATCTTTCAATTAACTCATTAAGAGAGTAGGTAAAAATATTTATTTTAATTTTAAATAATTACAAATTTAAAACACTTAATTGTTTAATATGCTACTCTTGACACATTCTACTTTGAATGAAAATTGTTTAAATGTGAAAACAAAAGGGTGCCACGAGATTCTAATCATCTTCACAAGGGTGCCACGAGATTCTAATCCTCTTCACAAGGGTGCCACGAGATTCTAATCCTCTCCACAAGGGTGCCACGAGATTCTAATCCCCTCCACAAGGGTGCCACGAGATTCTAATCCCCTTCACAAGGGCGCCGCTATCCTAGAAAGGTTGAAAATACCTGATTTATAGACCTCAAAGAAGGTATTTTTTAAACCTCGTCTTACTACTCGTTAGGTCTGACCACATTTATTTTGGCAGGAACGAGGAAACACTAAATGAATGTAAATTTACCAGAACTTGCGTTGAGGGAGAGTTGGAAACCATTTAGTAAATTCACCCAGCTGGGATTCGAGGCCAAGCCTTCCCGTCACCATAAAACCGGACCAAGCGAGCTTAACGTTTATTCTGCTTGCTCACCGATACGGCTAACAACTGTTATTCTAAAGATCTTAATAGTCAATTATCACTACTGTGGTAAATTAACTTTTAAATTATACTCTATATTTTCATTTATGAATTATTTTGTGTGTCGAGTGAAGTACGGATCATTAATATAGACTATATTATTAATTTTTATATTTATAGGTTTTAAAGCAATTGAAAAACACGTCAGAGGGAGATCATATTTACTCATTTGGGATTCAATTCGGCCCATGTCCAATTTATAACGTGCGCGATTCCCTTTAAAAGCCCTTCTCACCACACGGATAACACCTAAATTATTTAGATTTCCTAGTAACTAAAACGGCACAAACCAAACGTAGAATCGTAATTTAAAAAAAAGAATAGACAACCAGTGGTGGCCCAACATGTCATACAGTCATTAAAAAAAATTGAATTGTAACGACACTATCTTAGATTTAAAAGGCTTTTTAACCGATACCTGTTTCATTGTGGAGCGTATTCTTGTTTCAAATTTCCCGGTTAATTGGTAATGAGGTAAAGAAATCAAAATTTGCAAACTGTTACTTGTGCTAACAGCGAACTTTGATATCTTTCTCCCAATGTCTTTAGAGTGTCATCATTGTTAATTTCGTCGGTAGACATGTTTTATCATCAGGTGCGTGTTATCGGCGACATTCGGGCGTGGTCCTTTGCTGTGCCTCATTATATCACGAGACTTCGGCGCGTCCCGTCGACCTTGAGTTGCGATATCAGAATCATCAATCTTGGAGCTGTTTAGTGTTCGCATGTCTGCCAAGGGGTGACCTTACAGCTTTGTCTTTACAGTCAACTATTTTAGCCATATCCTCTATTTGTCGATTTTTTCCAATCCCTGTTGTTTTTTGTGTAGAATTGGGGGCGAAGGGAATATTAATTTATTTCTATCATCGCGTCTCACCACCTGTTAAGGTTATACACACATATAATTACTTTAATGGGAAGGAGGAAGGAAGCCTTTTAGAGGTAATATATCAGCATCCGCGTGGAAGGAGAGTGGGGAACCATTTAGGAAAAAACTACCCTCAGTAGACCCTACTGGTATTAGAACCAAGATCTCTCCTTCAGCAAGCCAGTCTGACACGAGAGAGACGCATTAAGACCATTCGGCCCCTGAAGTGGGTATTTGTTTATATACCTCATTAGGAACCCGCATCAACGACTACTAGGACTAAAACTCGGGCTCATCTAGTTTGGTTTTCCAGTGACGCGTAGGTCGGGGCTCAGATCCCCGTTGGTGGTTTCCCCACTCTTCCTCCGCGCAAATGTCGGTATATTTTCACACATCTCATAGCTTTCTCGCCCTTACCCCAGTAGCGTGGTTATATTGCGTGAAGCCCGGACTAGTAGTAGTAGCAATATGCGGTGTCACGTGAATAAAATCGTCTAATCTCCCTTTATCCTCAACTTCGCATTCGACATTCTCATATTGTATAACTAAGCTAGTGGTAGCAAGTTGTTGTTTGAAATATACTCGAATAGCTCATTAGTAATGCGAGTATTGTTAAGGGCGCGGTTTGGAGGTACACATGACTAAAACGGGAAGAGGAATTACGTCATGGTCACTACTTATTACTGTGTTCCAGGATATGGCTCGCTTCAATGTGCGTCTCTAGGTAAAGTTGCCGCTATGACCACTGTTGCCATTTACTTGCGCTTTCATCCCTAATGTTTGCGTGTTTGACTTTTATTCCATTGCATCTGGCAATTCCTTTTGAAACATGACTGTACGACGAACTTCAAAATACGACTTTGCGGCACTTTCTATGAACATGGAACTACAAAAACCTTTGGCATCGATCGTAGCTAGTTATTTTAATCACCATGCAAACTTTGTCTATTTGGGGGTAATCCAACTATTTAACTCTGTAAGCTTAGAATATATTACAGAAAATGTCTCCACAAACTGTCAATGAATTTTTCACATAGTAAAATTAGTTTATTATTTTTAAAGTGTCATTTCAGTTCCAGGTCTCCATTTTAAATAAATCTTAAAGTAACTTCTTTAAAATAAACAAGGGTAGTTGACGACGCATAAGTGTTAAAAATAGTCTCGATAATAATTACAAAACTATAAAAAGCAAAGATAACTTTTTTTTTAATTTTGAAAAAGTGTCCTATGTAAATATTTTGATAACTAATTTTACTATCTATTATATTTCAGAATGTACTTGGACCGTAATTTAATAAACTGTAGTGATTTAAAAAAAACTACGTCTGTAGTGTTGAAAATTCTCTCAAATTTAGTTTCTGATTGAATTATTTTTGAAAAATAATTTTCTTCGCTGAAACGCGCAGCATAAGGTTGTTCTCACTCGTTTTATTTTGTGTGGTTATTAAAGCTATGCACTCCTTGATACCTGTTGAATGAACAACTCATTTATGGCTTGCGTTGACTTTTTTTTATTGCATTGCTACATTTTCTTCTCCTGTAACTTGTGTGTACTGTAAATAAGTTTGTATTGCCTTATGTTTGTCGTATATATTGAGACGACTAATTAAAATTAAGTTAACCTAGTTGTACACTCACTAACCCATATATATGTATATAATTAATATTTATTTGGGTGTAAAAATCGGGGGGGGGGGGGGAGTTGGTTTTATAGGTAAAAGCCATCTCCTTCCCCTGTAAACATACTGTATAGTAGGAGGATGAAAATAGTATTTGTAGAACAGGGGATAGTTTATTTGGTGTTGGTTACCTGGTTCCTGGCCATTAAATTGGGCGCTGGATACCTGGCTCCTGGCTAGCTATTTAGGTGTTGAATCCCTGGTAATTACAAGTAAATCAAGTACGGAAATAACTTGTCTAGGCTATGTGCACCTTGTGTCCTTTTCAATCTATAAACTTTAAAGTAACTTGACCTGTGACTTTACAGACCTTCCACGCGCTCTTTTTTCTCTCTCTTTTTTAAGTTAAGTACTTTCGCGCAAAAATGTGTACAGAAGCTATATTTAAAAACCTTTAAATGAAGACATGCCTAGCTTGTTTGTTGAAAACTTTAAAACTAAATAGTTTGATAAAAACATATCCAAACCGATTTTCTCTGGCTTTATTTGTAGCTATATCGGATAAATATTATATTATTTATTTGCATTGAAAGGAAATAGCCTGCATTTTTATGTTAAACCGCAACAGCTTTGAGAAACCATTAACATATTATTTTTTAAGATTATTTACACTAACAAAGCACACATCGGTGCCTGTAATTTTTTCCTCTTTAGAGATGTGTGCTTTCGTAAAAAAAATGTTTTGCCCAAATATTATTGTTTGGTCTGTAAAGTCACATCAATGTATTGTATCTCTTGCATTAACTGTAGTATTGGCTGCTTGTATAACTTCTTCCTTCTCTGTCTGCTTGTCTTACAGGTGCTTGGTTCAACCCTGACAGACTGCATCCCAAAGGTGAGTTCAAGTTAATTTTAGTAGGGAATAGGGCCTATATATATATCTCTCTCTCTCATTTTTAATCATAGAGGATGTTGGTGTATTTTCACGGGACTGTTGGTGGTGTGTGGGCAGGTACTAAAGTTGGTTTCTAAGGTAAACACAACTTATTTTATTCTGAAAATTTAAAAATGACACCTGGACACGGGAATCGAACCCGGGACCTTCGGCTTAGTACGCCAATGCTCTTACCACTGAGCTATCCAGGATTCGTCCCGTTCCCATGGTCATTCTTCAATCATATTAGAGTCTAAGATGGACGTGCGGAANGAAAATTGAAAAATGACACCTGGACACGGGAATCGAACCCGGGACCTTCGGCTTAGTACGCCACTGCTCTTACCACTGAGCTATCCAGGATTCGTCCCGTTCCCATGGTCATTCTTCAATCATATTAGAGTCTAAGATGGACGTGCGGAAGTCGTCAGCTTATAAGACTCTAATATGATTGAAGAATGACCATGGGCACGGGACGAATCCTGGATAGCTCAGTGGTAAGAGCATTGGCGTACTAAGCCGAAGGTCCTGGGTTCGAGTCCCGTGTCCAGGTGTCATTTTTCAATTTTCAGAATATGATATCTAAGAGGTGTAATCCTCCTAAAATGCATTAACAAATAGTTTCGGCTATTTGTTTCATTATTACAACTTATTTTGTTGCCCTTATGGTTTTTATGGTAGATAAAAGGCTTACATTTTACGGAAACATTTTGGTTATGAGGTTCCCTTCATAATTGGAATTCAAGTCGGACATTCTGTTTTTAATAAAAATAGAAAGTTAAAGATCCATTGCCTAATAAAATAAGCTTGTTCAATTACTGGAAACATCACGCCTAGGACTGCCCTTATTTTTAATTACGTTATTAAAGCTGACTTCATCTATGTGTATTAGATACTAAGCAGGGATGTCGGTAAAAATGTATCGACCCCGATTGTGGTTTCAAAATAAAATTTATCATAGCAATATTTTGTACTTTAATTATTTAAGACTGAAATTTGTAGTTTAGGTTGACAAATGTATTAAAATATAAATCCACAATGTCAAAGAACCTTCCCATGAACTAATCTAGGTCGGAGAATTTTACTGCAGTCAATTTGTTATTAATAATTAATATACATTAACCATTTACGAAGCGGTCATGAGTCGAAGGCTAGGCGTACCCATTCCACATCCCTAGTACCAAGATAATTAATATTCACACACAGTGAAAGAAAATATGCTCTTATCTTTAAACCGGGTCGCTCTTCAAACGAACCTTTGAGACGTTTTGTTTCAATATTTTCCTTAGCCAAGAGTGCTTTAGGCGATGCGCACTAGGAAAAACAAACGTTGCAACGTGAGTGAGATCGGGAAAGGGAACTCGGTCGCAAGTACTCATAAGGGGACGGCAAGAATGGGCGAGCGAGCGACTAAAATATAAAATAGAACAGATTGGTTGTAATGAGAGGTGACCAGACTGGAGCAACTGAGCGCGCGCGCTCAAGCCGGTACAGTCTAGCTAACAGGCGCTAGGCAATATTATTGTACGTTGGATCGTTGAGTGCTAGGAAAACTTCTCAGTTTGACATTTTTATTACTATCGATAGGCTTAGCACACTTGCTACTAACGGTCTAATATAATTGGTAAGATCATAAACATAATATAATTGGTAAGATCATATAACTGATATGTTAGAGTACTTCAATATTATAATTAAAGTAGGCCTTTACAAATGAGAGCCACCATTAGCGTGGAGAGAGGATGAGTAAACCACAACAATAAATCATTTGTCAAAAACCACCCTCAGTTCACTGATCCAAGATTCGAACCTTTGCCTCCTCGTCAACACACTATCGAGAGCTGTCTGCTATTCGAGCGCTCGCTCTCTCGCCAGTTTAGTCGCTCAGTCACTCGCACACTTGACAGTCTGGCCGAACCCTAAGGCGGGCGCCATAGGTGATTTACCGCGTAGAAGTTTGTTTTATAAATGGAGTGTAAGAGGATCTTGGTTTTTTTTATCGGGTTAAAATAGCAACGAGATTATCGCGATACTTTACAAACTCTCAACGTTCCTTCTCCTACCATAAACCACCTCGCAGCAAGTTCAGGCCTCTAAAAAATGTACTACATCCCAATACTCTATGGCAGAGGTTCCCGGCCTGGGATCCGCAAAAGTATTGCCATTTCCTTTAATACCACTGTTAAGAGCTGATGCTCATTTATTGTAATCTAATGTTCACAAAAGGTCATTAAAGTACTTGATGCCACTTGCCACCTTAAATTTGTGTGAGAGAACGATACCAGCTCTTGTCCGTATTAAATATGTGTTACGTGTCATCTGCTGGTGACCGACCAAGGGCACCCTTTCCGAGGGAGCCACCGGACACAGATTACGAAACCCAGCGCTAGATAGTGTTGCCATGAGTTTGGACTAGACCTATTAACATATTCGTGTTTATTTTAGTGTCTGGAGGAAGACCCACACATTTAATTTTCTCTATATTATTATCACCGCGTCTTACTACCCGTTCGGTTTATACGCACTTACGCTAATGTGTAATGGTAGGGTGATTGTGAGATGAAATTGAGGACTTACAGTTTAACGTGGGATCCGAAACACGGTGGAGGCCTGGCATTCCCCACATTCACAAGTTGTGATTTTTTTCTCTCTTTGTAGTCTATGCAATGTATTGTTTCCTCTTTGTCAACAGGTAATTTAAGATATAATCAAATTGTATACATCATTAAAGAAAAATAGAAATACTTCACAAGTTCAAAGCTTTTTTTTTTACCTGCGACCTTGACCGGTTGTCTCAGATCACCGACCTCTGTGGTACAGCTTTTTTTGCCTGCTACCTCTCACGCTCCATCGCCACACTCCCCATGACTCACTCCAAGGGTTGAGCGAGGGAGGGGGGGGAACGAGAAAGCCACTGACGCTGGATACCACACATCATCCAACACTCTCCACTTCAACCTGCCTACGCCCTCAGTACACTTGATCCTGCCTCCATTCCTCCAAGCACCCCTCATACCGTAGGCAATTCCCCTACACCCCTCACTTGGTGGAAACATCTAACCTGGGACTTTGCGGAGATCCTCAAGCAGGTCTCCTCGGACGATGAAGACACGCAGTCTCCCCTTCCCTCCTCAAACATCTACGTACCCAGTGCCGTAGTTCATCCCATCCCTGGACGCTTAACAACCCCATCAACCTCCCCACACATCACATCTCATACCTACCCCACCAATAGTATACTCACTCTCACCCCAACAAACATTATTTACACCCAACCATTCGTGTCCCTTTCTCTTTAACAAGAGTGCTCCATTTAGCTCCCCCTCTCACCGGGGTAGATAACAAATTAAAATGGAAATCGACTTGGTGTAGGGTCAGACATACAACATTCAACAATTGTTGATATCATCCATGTGAAGAAAATTAAACTATGTTTCTACTGGAGCAATATTTTATTTATTTTTGCCAAACTGTCCCTTTCTCGCGTCCCCTTCCACCCCACCTCAAACGCTTCTGTTTTAATTTGTCTCGCAATCATTTTTACAAGGGTACTTTATTTACATCTCTCTGCCAAAGGGACAAAACTCATTTCCGAAGTGGGCCAGTCGGGGATGTTTCATCTTCTGTTAAATTTTTATATGAAGAGCCTGCCTGATATGAGCGTCAGAAAAGCTACTAAATCTACTTTTATGCATTCATACTTCGGGTCATAACATCTGTAACTGCCACTTTCGATATATATTATCAATACCTATAATATAATACAAATGGTATAGTAAAATGTTATTAACGTTATTAAAGAAAAGTTTGTATTTTCTAAAAGGTTCTTCTTAAGAAGATAGGGCTGTATTATACTATCTAGTCAAGAAAAGTCAGTTACCGTGAATTAACTATAACTAGTCATATCTATATGATGCCAAACCCTTCCTTCACCTCTTACAAGACGTGTATTAATCACAACTTGTGAATGTGGGGAATGCTAGGCCTCCACCTTGGTTCGGATTCCACGTTAAACTGTAGGTCCTCCATTTCATCTCACAATCACCCTGCCATTATACATAAGCGTAAGTGCGTATAACACGAACGGGTAGTAAGACGCGGTGATAATTATTATTATAACTAGTGCTAAGCAGGGCCCGGACTTTGATGACCTGAAAATCTGCTTCATGCAGAAAATCTTAGCCATCCCCTGTCAACGCAACCCTATCCTCTTTGGCCAAACTGCAATGTTTCACTGGAATACATTATGTATTTTACAACCATACAGGCCAGGATTGTGGAGTCTTTAAGTCGGAAGCAATTTTGTGTCGAGTCCGTTAAAAAATACAGACTCCGGCTTCAAAATAAATACAGTATAAAAACAATATTTTATACTATTTTTTATGATTAAGGACTGAAATTTGTTATTTGGATTGACAAATTTGCTTATAGACATAAATTCACAATGCCAAAGAAGCTTCCCATAAAGTAATCTGTATTTGAGCACTTTACTGCAGACATTTATTATTACTAATTAATATACATTAGCCATTTATTAAGTATTTGGACAATAGGGAAAAAAAGGCTTCCTGAATCGAAGGCTTGGCGTACCGATATCACGGCCCTGATACGACGAGCTAAAGACGATACAAAGTTCATTGCCCATATTATCGTCTCGTTCAGATGTTTGAGTATTTAAGCATTTATAAAATATCAATAATATTTAAAATACATTTATTAATCGATGCGAAATATACTATAAAAAGTTTATAAAAATACTCGAAAATACCTAAATATTACCCGTAAAGGACGCATTCCTAGACAATGTTAACTTAAAAGTCCAAAATGATTAAAAACAGATGTATCAAGATAGGTCTCCACAACCAGGTGATCATAAAAAGAATTTATATACACACGAGCATTGTCTGTGGTGTACAAAAAAAAAACAAGTCATCAAAATCCGGGCCTTGGTGATAAGGATGTCACGACGTTCCAGATAGCCGAGGATTATGTCACACAACCTTCTCTTTGCGCCACTGAACTTTACTTTTAATCTGATAACGTCCCAAATAAACCATTAACCTTGTAATGTTTACCGATATTGACGGTCCATCAAGCATTTCACTCACTTATAAGTTTGAGTCCTGTCAGATAATATACTCTTTATCACCAGGTCAGGTGTTAATAGCCGCGCACACATTAAGATATGTTTTTAATTAAGCATGGGATCCACAAACCCTCGAAACCTTAAGGATATTAGTGGTTTTTAGAATTTGAGAAAATATCATAATAGAGCTAAGAACTTTTTTTTCCCTTGACATGGGGCGTTGCGTGCGAGAAGAGAGAACTAAAGAAAAGCATGTTTAGAGAAAAAATATTTTAAATTTTTTTGAGCTGGGTGGACTCAACAAAAAGTCCATGTTTCTTGTTTTGTTGATTTTAGGAGCATTAATAATGTACCTATCTAAATGTCCTGGGTCGAGATGCATCTTATTCCCCTCTCTCCCTTATTTCCCTCGTATCTTTAATGTAGGAATGGCTATAAAAAAAACAGAATTTGTGTTGAAAAATAAACAATACTAAATACTAGAACCTTATAATACAAGAACACTGTTTGTGAAAAAGAAAAAAATATATTTAAACGTGATGATCAACTTGGTCATCATCGTTTGTCAGGTGTAGGCTTCCGATATGCCTGCGAAGTTTGTACGGCAGCAAATCTCGAGATGTATTTCAATTCTGCAGCAGCCACAACAACAGGAGAATCGTTAAATCTTGCTGTAAGTAGGGGTTTCCCCTTTTGAATTGTGATGTTTTAAGTTGTAAGCGTTGTAAAATCCTTGTTTGTAACTTTGATTGAACTCTAACACTGCTCCCTCTTTAAATTTCGCTCTTGTCAAGTAGATTTTCGTGACGAGTCTTTGCAGAAATGTGAATTAATTTTTTTTACAAGCTGTTGAGTGAGTTCTACTACTTATAAAGGCCTCCGCCACACTATCCATTTCACTTTTTACAATAAACATAAAAAACTAGCTTCACATCAGCTGAGAACTGACTGATGGCAAAGAGCCTTCCTTCTCTTTGCTTGTAACCTTCAATATTGGGGGGCGAGGGGGCTGAGTTCGCCCTTATTGCCTTCACGTTGAACGCTCAAAGGCGACTCGCGTTTATTTTAAAGCCTTATTTTGAGGAGTAAATTATTATTNTATTATTATTAGCACCGCGTCTTACTACTCGTTCGGGTTATACGCACTTACGCTAATGTGTAATGGTAGGGTGATTGCGAGACGAAATGGAGGACCTACAGTTTAACGTGTGATCCGAACCACGGTGGAGGCCTGGCATTCCCCACATTCTTGAGCGGTAAAGCCGGGCGAACTTAACAATTTAGAACTATAAGAAAATACCGCAGGTGTTCCTAAACACGACGGAGGAAAAATAAAAAATCCTATCTTTAGTTAGCCTTTCTTGCACTCAATGGCTCATATGTTGGGTTGTGATTTATTTAACGCTACTAAGGAGTCATCCATGAACCACGTAACACTGTTGAAAGGGGGGATTTCTAGTGACTACATGGTGTTTCACAGTGCTACATATCTCATACTTAAATTATAATGTTGGAAAAATAGTATTCATCTTTTAATCGTTAAAAAACATACTTATAGATAACTTCCGATTCTTAGTATTAAATATTAGGTTTGATTAAATAATAAAATATTCGCATTAGCTCATTTTTATACAGTACACTTATACCCACACTAGGGATTAGGATTACTCGTGAGTTATGTTCTCTGTTTTTTCATAGCAGGAGGTAGCACGATGGCCACCTCATTACAACCCATGACCTGTGTTCTATTTTATTTTTTAGTCGCTCGCTCGCTCGCCCAGTCTGGCCGTCCCCTAAGACCCTCTATTTCTTGTAGCAGAGGAACAGGCAGCTAGAGAATAATTTAATCTTTGCTTTAATTTCAAGGGTTTTAATCTTGTACCAGTTTTTAAGTCAGCTCGGTTCGTAGCCCCCTCCTCCCCTGGTCACCCTCCCTACTTGCCCCTGGGCGTGTCACTGAACCACGGAACTTTTGTTTCAGTAAAAGGAATATTCGGAAGTGTGTGTGAGACACAATGAATGCCAAATGTCACAGCTATTCTAGTCCGTTGCATGATCGTCGGCAAGTCGGGCTGTGTAAATAATGAACGTGCTTCGCCTGCTAATGATGGTCACTCCTGCGTTCAGGAGATCCGTGCATCTCCCCCAATCATCTTTTCCTCCTAGCCTTCCTCTTCATCCGTCGCAACCCCAGGGGTAACCTAGGATAAACACACCGGACGACGAGTACAGGTTCATAGCTGGGAAGACAGATTCGGACACAGGTCCGATCGAGAATGTTGACCTTTTTGCGGTATATATGTAGCCAGAGGCCTTCCCCTCCGACCTAGCTCTCGAACAGGAGGGGACCTAAATAGTATCTTATAAACAGGACAAGATACACACAACGTAGTGCAGATTTGAGTCTCCTTAAGTGTAGCCTGTCTCACCCCACGGATGGACACTAACGAAGGATAGGTGATACAGGTCGAACAAGATGTCGCATCGTGATGTGGTGGACTGTATTCTTTAAAAAATAGTAGAATTGAGACCATTGGAAAAAAAAGCAGATAAAACTATATCTATAAACTCAACATTTCGATGTTATCAAAAATGAAGAATGAAGTAAACCGCACTTAGATCTAGTTCGGACGTAATAATCGTCATCGTTCCCCCAATCATCTTTTCCTCCTAGCCTTCCTCTTCATCCGTCGCAACCCCAGGGGTAACCTAGGATAAACACACCGGACGACTAGTACAGGTTCATGGCTGGGAAGACAGAGATTCGGACACAGGTCCGATCGAGAATGTTGACCTTTTTGCGGTATATATGCAGCCAGAGGCCTTCCCCTCCGACCTAGCTCTCGAACAGGAGGGGACTTAACCTAAATAGTATCTTATATACAGGACAAGATACACACAACGTAGTGCAGATTTGAGTCTCCTTTAGTGTAGCCCGTCTCACCCCACGGATGGACACTAACGAAGGATAGGTGATACAGGTCGAACAAGACGTCGCATCGTGATGTGCTGGACTGTATTCTTTAAAAGATAGTTGAATTGAGACCATTGGAAAAAAAAAGATAAAACTATATCTTAAAACTCAACATTTCGATGTTATCAAAAATGAAGAATGAAGTAAACCGCACTTAGATGATCTAGTTCGGACGTAATAATCGTCATCGTGACGTATTTCCAGCCTGAAGCCTTCCACCACTATTCCTACTTCACTTTATTCCATTCTTCTCCTCTCACTCGCACACTTGCTGTTATCTGTACCTTCCATCGAGCGTAATCTTGTATCTTGATTTCCCAGTCAAGTGTTGAGTCGTTGAAAACTGTATCAGATTCTCAACTATTCTTCTTGAGAAGAAAAAAAATTACACAATAAGGACATTCCAAATAGTGTAAGTGTTAAACTCTCCCCCTCCCGAAAGTTTATAAATAATCTACTTCTGTAATAATTTTAAGGGTATAAGGGAGAGAAGGGCGTTACATTACACACATTCTTCAGGATAGCAATTTTATATATCTCAAACTTAATAAGGGATTCCGGGCAAATACTTTTTTTTTTCAATTAATCCAAATATGACATCTCTACTAACCATAATCTAGAGTACAAAAAAAGAAAAGCTCTTAGTCGTTTTGAGTTAAATAATGTAGACTTATTCCCCTTTTTTCCTCTGTATCCTTTATTTTCCCTCAACTATTGGATAAATGACTTCCAGATACATCGGTTTGGTCTCTACTGGTGTACATATTTTTGTATCCTTATTAATTTTAAGTGTACTTGGAGGTGAGAAGAACGTATACCAGCATTTGCCTAGAGAAAAGTTAGGTAAACCCCCACCCCACCTCGTTGCGCGGAATTAATCCCCTACCTATCACATGTTGTGTCTGATGCGCCGACCGCTCACCTGACATTGGTACGCCTCAAGTGCGACGCAGCACTAAATACGAGAAGACACCTACCTAAACTTGAACGAGACGGGCCAGTTTCACACATGAAACTGGTGGCCCACCCCATTCCTGTCTGTAGCGCTGCGCTTGATACTTTTCTAAGGCCGACTGTCAAGCTGGCTCATTATCTTTGTTCGTTAGTTGACCTCGGGTACAGCTCGGTTGTATAATCTGGCCCTGCATGTCGTGTAAGTAGGCCGGACCGGTCTATCACTACAGTGGGTGTAGTACTGGGTTATCGAGCGATAACA
>CABFOW010006558.1:18428-31052 GCA_902141385.1 Timema californicum | reverse complement strand
CGAGATAGTAGCAAGAGTGAGATGGTATGGACATGTTATGAGGAGAGAAAAGCAGAAACTGCCAAAGAAAATTATCGAAATGAAGTATACGGGGAAATACCGCAAGGAAGATCAAGAAAGAGATGGGAGGAGCAAGATATAAATTATGCAAGTGAGAGGAGGAAGAAGGGAAGCAATTAAAGCAGAAAGAATGGTAGACCTAGAGGAAGATGGAGGCGCTTTACTAAACTGACCCAACCTCAGGCCGGAAACAGTTGATGATGACGATGATGATACTAACTGGAGTACCATTATGATTACAGCTCAGGGTCAAGGTCAGATTTATAAATCAGTTCCCCTAATTAGTTGTTCTCGGAGGCAAGCAGATCTGATAAACTATCAAATTTTCACACAAAGAGCCTTATGCAACAGCTATAAAAAAGTTACTAGATCTTATTTCCGTACAATCGACAGTATCAAAACTGTTTGAAGCGAGTGCGGCCCGAGATCCAATCAGAGACACTTGTCAGGTGTACCAACATGTGTTTGATAGGCGGGGGTCTATTCTGGACTCAAACACGGGACAGCCTGTCACAGCGACTACAATGGAGAGTTCTTCTCAAGATTACAAAGGTCTTTACTCCCCGGAGACTGAGATCTCGTTTGGAAAAAGGGCACCGCTAAAGATAACCTGATCTTATGAGCTCATTTCAGGCCCAATCAGCCGGGAAATTAGGTATTTTCGGACTGGAAGACGTATGGAAGAGAGGTATTTTGTATTATTCATTTGGCAACAGAAAAATTGGTATTAATTTAATATCTTTAATTATTATTATTATTATTATTATTATTATTATTATTAGCACCGCGTCTTACTAACCGCTCGGGTTATACGCACTTACGCTAATGTGTAATGGTAGGGTGGTTGTGAGATGAAATGGAGGACCTACAGTTTAACGTGGAATCCGAACCACGGTGGAGGCCTGGCATTCCCCACATAATATCTTTAATGAAGTTGCGCTTTCTGAACCGACTGATTATATAAACACACGACTTATACAACTTATAAGAGTTATAAACTAGCTCAAATCTAGAACAGAAACAACCCCCAACCCCCAGGCCGTTAATTCATCATTGGGAAAAGGGAAAAACACATTTAACCAATGGCATATTTTTTGGCCATTTCAAGGATTGAACCCGGGCCGTTTATCTCAGTAGACAGACACGCTAATGACTGAGCTAATGTTTAGAGCATAGTTTATTAGTCTTATTAATGTAATTATTTTTTATTTATTTAAAATAGGTTAGAATTATTTCACTAGTTTCCATTCTATTGTTGTTTTAAAGTAGAATACAGAACATCCCACCAAGATGCTACGTTTATTTCGAGCTGTGTTACCTACCTAAGTTAGGTGTTATCTGTGGAGTGAGACGGGATCCTTTGAGACGTTTTGCAAACATATAGAATTTCTTTATTAGATAAGACAGAGTGTGCTATTTCTCAGTATTATCCACGCCAAAATGGAGGTGATCGATATTTTCAAGTCTCTACAGCATTTAAAAACGTTACATTTTGAGTTCTATAAAAATGAATAAAAATTAAAAGGAGGGTATATGTGGTGTGTTTCAGTTCCGAGATCAAAATTAATGGATATAAACATATATATATATGTATATATAACTTTCCTCAAACAAATAGAGATTATTTTTTCAAAGAATTGAAAATAGTTTTATTAATTTTGTAGTACCAGAACTGTAATTCTCGTAAGAAATACCGCAGTCGAAGTATTATTTTCCTTCAAGTAGTTGGTGCTGCTAATTGCCCCGCGTATTAGCGTGTATCATAAGACGTGTAATGTACACACATGATGCTATAGTCCTCTCTGTTTTTGGTAAAAATGTAGCCCGTTCTTGAAGGTCATATTTCGTACCACAATCCTACTGAAAAGTAGTATTTCGCTAGGATGAAATAACCTTCAAAAGGAACTTCCTATCAAAATCATGGTATAAAAGGTGGTTGTTTTATTCGGGCACGTGCCCGCAATGACTATTGGGTAATAAAGTCGTAAAAAAACAACGAAGTGCTTTGCAGGATTGTATTGAGGTTTTTGGAAAATACAGTAGGATCTGGCGAATTCTACATTGGTTAATTCAAAAAATCGGATAATCCGAACCCACCATGTTTCTCTATGATTTTACTAATTAAATTAATGCTAAAAAAATTAATTAAAATGAGACTTAGAAGGATATAATTGGATAGTTAGAAGCCTATACATTTTTTTCTAGGTTTTATTAATTTTGAATCTAACTAACGATCTTTATTAAATCATCCCCAAATTCCAAGAATGTCAAATAAAGTTAGAGCTATTGATACACAGTATAATATAAAGCGTGGAATTCTGAATTGGTGGAAAGCGGATTGCCTAATATAGGGGAGGTTTTGGCTCGGCTTTTATAGCTTCTGTGTGACGATGTAGTCGGCCACTCCCTGACTGATTGATTTAAATCTTCAATATTCATATGTTGTTTTTTTCCAAGGTTTTATTTTTACTGTTTGAATTTTTCTTGTAACTTCTCGCTATCCTACAGGTAAAGAAAGTGTTGTGATCATACAAAAAAAAATTGACATCGATATTTTGATGAATTTCAACGTTTCATGACCCTCCGAATTCTAAAAAGTGGTTTTTGAATTTCCATCTGTCTGTCTGTCTGTCTGTACCTCGGAATAGAGCCTAAACTATTTTACCGATCGGGATAGAACTTTGTATCTATTGTTTTCATAGGGTTGTCCCAATGGGTTTTTGGAATTTGATATCCAACCCTAAAATTAAGGGTAGTTTACTGAATGGCGAAAAAAGAAATGATCGATTTTATTAAATTATTATTATTTTATTATTATTAGCACCGCGTCTTACTACCCGTTCGGTTTATACGCACTTACGCAAATGTGTAATGATAGGGTGATTGTGAGATGAAATGGAGGACCTACAGTTTAACGTGGAATCCGAACCACGGTGGAGGCCTGGCATTCCCCACATTTACAAGATGTCTTGTCAGAGGTGAAGGAAGGGTTTGTTAATCAGATAAATCTGTGCCGGGACCAAGGATTGAACCCCGTTCGCCAGCACAGAAGTCTGACACCTTACCCCTAGACTGCCAGGTCACCGATTTTATTAAAATCGGTTCCAACGATTTTGATTAAAATTCTTATCTAGGTGTTGATTGAGATTATAAATACAGTTGCTTTTTTTTTTTATGAAAATGGTTTTAGGTTACTTTACAAAAGTGGATATTTCCGTATCTCCGCAACTATTTTGGATACTAAATAACTTATCATTGCAAAACTGTAGTATTATTAAAAATAAAAAAACTTTTATTTGAAATATTTTTATAAAACCAATAGTTTTTTAAATATTGGCAAATATATTAATACAATTTTGTGAGCTTTAATTGTAAAGAGATACTACTTAAGTTTTAACGCAATAATTCTCCAATGTCAAAAAGTAGTTAAATATTCGCAAGTCTCTCAATAAGTTGATGTTCTTTTTCTTTTAACCTCTTAGGGGAAATGTTTGTACAGCAATGATCTATCTCTATCATTTTAGACTCAAAAGTCAATATTTACCCTTTTTATTGGTCTAAATTTATAGATGAGAAATTGAAAAACAATGTGATAACCATAAGATGTGCAACCCCTAATAAAATATCGAACATTTTAACTAGAAGTCTAATTTCTATTACGAAGTGTTGACCCTCAAGGACCCAATACCGATATATTTTATCGGTCCAAATATACAAATGAGGACTTTTAATTCTTTAAAAATAAAATTATAAAATTTAAAACAATAAGTCAAATTTTTGTACATAAGTAGAGCGCAATTTTTTTTAAATCGGGTTTGCCAATGTATATTATTTCGTTTCACATATATTACGAGTTTTGAGTAAATATCTCCATTTTTAAACAATGGAGTGAGAAAGTCCGTGTGGAGATCTGTACCATTTATTTTTTTCATGTATGTGTATATGATTTAGGGATATGTGTATTTTATATATCGTATATAATATATGTGTGTGGTTATTTGGAGAATACTTTTAGGTTATTGATTTATTTTGTACCAGATGCCTAGATACTCATAAAAACAGTTAATTTGAATTCAGGATATTTTGAATTTGTTTAAGATACGTATCTTTTTTACTTCAAACTATCAAAGTTAATATCCTATGAAATCGGGGTTTTAGAATTTTAAATAAAATAAAATGGAGGCTCGGGCAAAATGTAACTGTAGCAATGTCGGGTTTTGGGTTGTTTAAAGGTAGACCAGACTTGATATGACTGTACTAGTATTATTATTATTAGCACCGCGTCTTACTACCCGTTCGGGTTTTACGCAATTACGCTAATGTGTAATGGTAGGGTGATTGTGAGATGAAATGGAGGACCTACAGTTTAACGTGGAATCCGAACCACGGTGGAGGCCTGGCATTCCTCACATTCACAAGATGTCTTGTCAGAGGTGAAGGAAGGGTTTGGTAATCAGATAAATCTTTGCCGGGACCGAGGATTGAACCCCGGCCGCCAGCATAGAAGTCTGACACCTTACCCCAAGACCGCCAGGTCACCCTGTACTAGTAGATCGGTTGAAAAGTGAACGGGTGCACCGACCGTTCATCAGTGATGTAACAGTTATTCGCGTGTTGCACGCCGCGGGACGTGTTTTTATGTGCAGGGCAATCCGCCGACTGTAAAGATTGCAGTTTGGTTTTAATGAGTTCAACAGAGGTCAGCACTGTCTTCTCTTTTGTTTCCGAGCAAACTCGCGGACAGTAAATTCCTCACCGCCTCGTTTACCACAAAGTTATAATTTATTATTGATTAACGACACTTCAGGCTCTTTGTTTCTTTCTTAGTGTTTTACTTTCATAACTCCCATTTTTTTTTTGCAACGTTACTGTTAAAATAGTTCAAAGGGTGAAAGGTTTATCATTGTTCTAAGTGTCCACTAAATTTTCCATATAAAAGGCTCTGTCAATACTTTCTCCTGCCCAATTCAGTGGCCGTATGGTATAAGGCGTTATTATCGCATTGGACTAGATTGCCGATTACGGGGAGATCGAGGCTAGAATCTCGGTCGGTTGTATAACGGGGTTGTGGGGGGGAGGACGGTGTTTACCAAATGGTTTTACCCTTTCACTTCATGTAAATGCAGACACACTTCTTCTGAAAATAACCTTCCTAATCCTTAAACACATTAGCTTAACGTAGATAAACTTAAAACCCGAACGGGAATTAGGTAGCGGTGCTAAGAAAACCTTTCCCTCTCTTATATTATTATTATTAGCACCGCGTCTTACTACCCATTGGGGTTATACGCACTTACGCTAATGTGTAATGGTAGGGTGATTGTGAGATGAAATGAAGGACCTACAGTTTAACGTGGAATCCGAACCACGGTGGAGGCCTGTCATTCCACACATTCACAAGATGTCTTGTCAGAGGTGAAGGAAGGGTTTGGTAATCAGATAAATCTGTGCCGGGACCGAGGATTGGACCCCGGACCTCAGCACAGAAGTACGGGTCCTTACCCCTAGACCAAAAGAACACCTACCCCTCTCTTGTAGAATCGCTGTAAGTGAACCATAAAGCTAGTCAGGGATTATTCTGTGCCAACAGAAAGCTACAAACGAAACGATATTGTGCTGAAACCACTGTGAGAATTCAATCTAACTTTTCTAAATCAAAGAAAATTCTATTTTGTTTGAGTTTATTTCAGTAAAATTTTATATTAGCTATATTTACAAACTCATATGGGAAGACACTTAAGACCAAGATAAGTTCTAAGCCGATGAACACGTGGAAAAATCAGCCAGTCTCGTATGATCTGGTTTTTTCCGGAGGCGGGAAGGTTGCGGTTCGAATCCCGGCTGGTTTTACGGAAGTTTTTTTTCCCCACCTTCTCTAGCTATTGCTCCCCACCCTACCCTCACTCAAATGTGATTACATTTCTTCTCAATGTTACCTTACTATTTTATAGCCCATCAGTGTAGCTATGTAAATTGGGTTGGACGGGAAGTAAGACTTGGAGCGCAAAAAACAACAACCTATAAACGATTTTTTTTAACTCTTACCACCCATTCAAGTGAAGATTAACACCAATGAGATAGGGGTGAGGAAGATATAATTTAAAGTAAATGTACCCAAATTTGCATGGAGAGAGAAATAAATAAAGATAGGAGATATATTTGGGAGGCGGTGTTGCAACCCTGTTACCGGTGAACTGTACTAGATGATCTCGACGTTTAGTCCGCTTGCTCGCTGATGCGTGTGACCGAGTCAGTGAAACCACCGCATGTGGGTTGTACGAACCTTGGACTAGAAAGCGGACTATTCCACCTTAAAGAGAGCTCGTGAATCATCAGACATCTGTTCCCAAGTCCAATGTCACGACGGACCTTCCTTCTTCTCTTACTCAACAGTTAATAGTGATGTTATGTCGGAACAGTTCTCACTTACCTGGCGAGGGCTTGTTACGATATTTCCTGTTGCGCCACTTTATACGCACCGCCCTCCTTACGGTGTTAGGGCCACACGGATACGTAATATACGATATAATACGACCCATGCAGTGTCTATCTGTCTTTCCAGGGCCCTTTATTCCTCTTACAGGTATCCTAGAACAATGGCCGGCAACCTGGGGCTCATTAAGGTCCCTTTATACCTCTTACAGGTATCCTAGAACAGTGGTCGGCAACCTGGGGCTCATTAAGGGCCCTTTATACCTCTTACAGGTATCCTAGAACAGTGGCCGACAACCTGGGGCTCATTAAGGTCCCTTTATACCTCTTACAGGTATCCTAGAACAGTGGCCGGCAACCTGGGGCTCGTTAAGGGCCCTTTCTACCTCTTACAGGTATCCTAGAACAGTGGTTGACAACCTGGGGCTCGTTAAGGGCCCTTTCTACCTCTTACAGGTATCCTAGAACAGTGTCCGACAACCTGGGGCTCATTAAGATCACTTTATACCTCTTACAGGTATCCTAGAACAGTGTCCGGCAACCCGGGGCTCGTTAATATCACTTTATACCTCTTACAGGTATCCTAGAACAGTGTCCGGCAACCCGGGGCTCGTTAAGATCACTTTATACCTCTTACAGGTATCCTAGAACAGTGGCCGACAACCCGGGGCTCATTAAGGGCCCTTTATACCTCTTACAGGTATCCTAGAACAGTGTTCGGCAACCCGGGGCTCGTTAAGGGCCCTTTCTACCACTTACAGGTATCCTAGAACAGTGGTCGGCAACCTGGGGCTCATTAAGGTCCCTTTATACCTCTTACAGGTATCCTAGAACAGTGGTCGGCAACCCGGGGCTCGTTAAGGGCCCTTTCTACCACTTACAGGTATCCTAGAACAGTGTCCGGCAACCCGGGGCTCCCTGAAGGCCCTTTCTACCTCTTACAGGTATCCTAGAACAGTGGCCGACAACCCGGGGCTCCCTGAGGGCCCTTTCTACCTCTTACAGGTATCCTAGAACAGTGGCCGACAACCTGGGGCTCATTAAGAGCCCTTTCTACCTCTTACAGGTATCCTAGAACAGTGGCCGACAACCTGGGGCTCATTAAGGGCCCTTTATACCTCTTACAGGTATCCTAGATCCTTGATTCTTCGTCTGCAGGGATGTGCAAACTTGCTTATACAAGGGCTTGGTGAAAAAATAAATTGGTGGGCCAAAGTCTTTTATTCATCAATTTTTCTTCAACATTTATTTAAAATTAAATGGTAGACTGCACCACACAGAGTTTACCATTATTTTATCTTAAAAATATACATTTAATAAAAAACTCATGAAATTTTAAAAACCAACTAATTGGTCTAGATATTGTTGTAGAAGAATTACACCGAAGATAATACATTAAATAATATAAACCGTTACAGAAAAATTGAAAAATGAGAAACACTTTGTCCAACAAAGAGCATACGCATCAAATTAATTTTCAAATACGAGAATTTAAAAGTATATCTGCCTCGCAAGCACAACGCAAGCATGTTTTTTTTTTTTTTTCAAAACAACAAAACCGTATTTTTGTAAAATCATGCCAAAATCAACGTTTTGTTTGTCCATCCCTGCCCTAGACCATGTGATCATCAAAGTGTTTTTTTAAGTAGATAAAAATGAGTTGGGGGTGTAGTTTCAAGAATCGTTGTTAAAAGGGACCGCTTAACGTTTTAAATTAATAGACAGTATTTTAACATGAGTCTCATTAGGAGAATAGTTGTTGCTCCCCTAAAAAAAAAAGAGCCAACAGTGGACCCCCGGGTGTTGACCTTGAGAACTTTGTTTTCCCACGGTATGGTGTCCTCATTTCCCTCAGGTGGACCCGAGGCGGGATTATGACGGTAAATATAGAGATGCTTCATTCACAGGTTAGTCTGCACAACTGTGTCGTGAGGAGAGATTAGGGATTAACGCAGCTAACGTTCATGGCCATGGTTGAGGTCACGAACAAGTTTGTTTAATTTGGTAACAACAAAAATCCGTTTGTCATTTAAGTGTAATCTTGCGAGTAATGCTAATTTCGCTTCAAAAGATACATTTAATGGCTTCTTAAAACAATTGTACAGTCCAATCTTCATAAGAAGGAACTTTTTAGAAAACAAATAAATAATATTTATTTGCGGTGAACTTGACAACAATTTTTATTTGTTTTAACACCGCATCTTACTACCCGTTCGGGCTGTACGCATATTTATTATTAATATTATTATTATTATTAGCACCGCGTCTTTCTACCCGTTCGGGTTATACGCACTTACGCTAATGTGTAATGGTAGGGTGATACCTACAGTTTAACGTGGGATCCGAACCACGGTGGAAGCCTGGCATTCCCCACATTCACAAGTTGTGATTAATACAAGTCTTATTTATTAATTAAGCTAACAGGATAAATATGATAAAGGTTGAATTTAGAGAAAGTGCACCCACATTTGCGCAGATGAAGAGTAGAAAACCACGTAGGAAAAACAACCCTGAGTACACCCGAACGGGATTCGAACCTCGATCTTCCTGTCATCGCCAATCTAGCCAAACACGAGAGTGACGCCTCTTAGACCATGCGACCACCGAACCGGGTGTAAACACAATATTAATTATTCTGTTACGATCAACACTGAAAACATTTTACTACTATTTTTGTTATTTTATAGATATTGATAAAACCTATCAAAAGTGACAGCTACAGATAACATGACTTGACGTATGAACACTTGAAAATAGGTCTAGTAGTTTTTTTCTATCTGTAAGTTAAGGCTCTTCCTATGAAAATTGGACTGTATACATTACAATCTGTACAAATGTTCTAGGTTATTAATATTTAGTGAAAACTTCAAAGTAAGATTGTTTTAAAAACCAAGCTAGACTCCATTAGCCACTCCCAAGGTCAGGAGGAGGAGGAGGCCGACAATAGTCTTGGGAGGCCTTGATTTGTCATTGTGTTTCTAACACAAGGGTTTTAACGACCTGATATACCTAGTCTTACTACCCACCCCTACTGTACGCATGTATATTAACTACAGTAGCCCCATGGCTTCTTTGGTGCTGACTGACAGCTCACATTTGACAGTTAAAAGCTTTGAAAAGTTATCAGACCAAATTATGTATCCCTACGCCGAACCATATGCTCTGTAAAAACATGTGTTTAGCAGCTGTCACTTCTGACGGTCAATATTTAGGTATGTACCTAAATGTTGACTGTCAGAAGTCAGCTGTGAACTGTCAGTCAGCACCAAAGAAACCGTGGGGCTACTGTACGTTACTAGGACAGGGGCGATGAGGGAAGAACATTAGAGGAAATACATACGCATTCGCGTTAAGGGATTGTGGGAAAACATTTAGGTAAACACTCTCTGAGTACATTCCAACCGTAATACGAACCCCAGCCTTCCCTTCACCATAACAACCAGACTAAATGAGTCTGACGCTTAGACCGCGTGCCCAATGGTATGGGTCTAATATACTCTATGTGGTAAGGACGAGAAGGGTATTTTAAATTGAGTGCACCTACATTAGCTTTGAGAAAATATAGTATAACATCAGTGATACATGATATCTAGAAAATCACCCTAGGTGAACTCTGCAGGGTTTCGAACCCTTACCTTACCTTGTTCAATGTGAGTCTAGATACTTAAACCACGTGGTCAGGGGTGTATTTAGGGACCTTGGGTCTTCATTCTGAACTAGTGGTCACGCAGTCTAAGGCCTCAGGCTCACGATATACTGGTATTATAGGAGGTATTGGCTTCGAGTCTAGGTCGGGTACACACAGGGATTTATGTGATATTTCCTTTCTTGACCATCCCCTTTCCTTCCTAGTGTTGGTGAGTTCACCCTCCTCATCCTTAAATCGTAGATTAGTTAAAACACATGTACCAAACAATTCCCGACCGTCCAAGGGGTGGAGTGGTTAGCGAGACTGACTCCCAGGTGTGTTTGAGTACGTCAGTTTTATTTTAGAACTGCTTCTTACCAACCGTTCAGTTTATAAACCTATTTATTAATTACACTAAAGTGTTGGGGATGAGGAATTTGGAAACAAGAGGAACTGCACCAATATTTTCTTGGATAGAGAGTGGAAAACCATTCCAAAAAAACACCTTCAGTACACCTGACCGAGATTTGAATCTCGATCTCGCAGTCATCGGAAGTCTGATCAATCAAGAATGTAGCGCGTTATACCACGTGACCACCAAAGCGTGTATTTAATCAATTATTTAAAAACAATTTAATCATTAATAAAATCCTTACAATTTGATAATAGCTCTTCATTACATTAAATAATATTAAACCAGTCTTTATTTTTAAATACTCATTAATAAATGTAAATTAGAGTTGGCGCCCTGGATAATTCAAAGTTAATCTTGTCCTTAAATGACATACTAGACTAGTTCAAAGTTAATCTTGTCCTTAAATGACATACTAGACTTGTTCAAAGTTAATCTGGTTCTAATATTACATACTAGACTAGTTCAAAGTTAATCTGGTCCTTAAATGACATACTAGACTTGTTCAAAGTTAATCTTGTTCTTATATGATATACTAGACCTGTTAAAAGTTAATCTTGTTCTTATATTACATACTAGACTAGTTCAAAGTTAATCTGGTCCTTAAATGATATACTAGACTTGTTCAAAGTTAATCTGGTTCTCATATTACATACTAGACTAGTTCAAAGTTAATCTGGTCCTTAAATGACATACTAGACTTGTTCTAAGTTAATCTGGTTCTTAAATGATATACTAGACTTGTTCAAAGTTAATCTTGTTCTTATATTACATACTAGACTAGTTCAAAGTTAAGCTAGTCCCTAAGTGGCACACTAGACTAGTTCAAAGTAAAGCTAGTCCCTAAGGGACACACTAGACTAGTTAAAAGTAAAGCTAGTCCCTAAGGGACACACTAGACTAGTTAAAAGTTAAGCTAATTCCTATACGACACACTGGTCGGGAAAGTTTCGCCATCTTTGTCTTAGAGCATGAGATTACCTAAGTTAATGGAAACAATATATCCTATGAAAATATTTGCCACTTTTTATGATTAGACTTTTACTTTTTTTTCTTATCGTTTACAATTAGGATAGTATTCATCATGAAAAAACAAAGAGACCGAAAAACGCGTGTTCAGAAGGGTTATTTCTTGGGAGCTCCTGTGAATGTCAAGACCGGCAATTAATCTTGGCTTTTTTTTGCAATAAAAAGTCACAAATTTTAGATTTAAACTTTTAAAGAGTCATTTGACTTGATTAGTTGGCATTAAACGACGCATTACTACACAGCAAAAAATATATATCTGATTTTAGATCCTGCTTTTAGCCAATTACACAAGTTCTTGAAACTTGTGAAGGCCAATGTCAAGTCTATCACTGAAGAGCAATAGGTCTTTTTTTTGTAGCACTGTGTCTTATTACTCGTTTGGTTTATACGCTTATATACTAATTACGCTAATGGTTTTAGTGATTAGGAAGGCTATATTTAAAAGAAGTGTACTCGAATTTGCGTGTAGGGAGAGTGAAAATATTTTTGGAAAATCACCCTCAGTACACCCGACCAAGATTCGAACCTTGATCGCCCCGTCATCGGCAGTATAGTCTACTGTGAGAGTACCTAGCGCACTAGACCACGCGACCACCGAAGCGGGTGAAATGTCGATTAACTAATCACGAGGGTTACCGTCCTTTATCCTTAGGATACTTATTCATATCCTTATATCAATATCACTCAATATCCTGTTTCCTTATAGAACTATCAGACGGACTAGATCTAATTATCAACAAAATAATACTGAAGCGAACGAATAAAAACCTAAATATCGTCAATTTCTTTGTAGAAGAGTGTCACCTGGAAATGGGAATCGAACTATTTGATTTTGTATTAGTGCGCCAATTATCTATCCTTGCGCGGCACAGATTCATCTGATTACCAAACCCTTCCTTCACCGCTGACAAGACATCTTGTGAATGTGGGGAATGCCAGGCCTCCACCGTGGTTCGGATCTCACGTTAAACTGTAGGCCCTCCAATTAATCTCACAATCACCCTACCATTACACATTAGCGTAGGTGCGTATAACCCGAACGGGTAGTAAGACGTGGTGCTAA
>CABFOW010006558.1:0-12574 GCA_902141385.1 Timema californicum | reverse complement strand
GGAGGCCTGGCATTCCCCACATTCACAAGATGTCTTGTCAGAGGTGAAGGAATGGTTTGGTAATCAGATAAATCTGTGCCGGGACCGAGGATTGAACGCCGGCCGCCAGCATAGAAGTCCGACAACTTACCCCTAGACCGCCAGGTCACCCAGGAAATAATAAACACGGCCGTGTACATTACTCGTCTGTATACTCTTTTGTTTGGACCGGAGAGCTCTGTGACTTCATCATGGTCCCGTTCAGAGAAATAGATCATGGTCGGAGGGGGACGGAACTTCGACCGACACCCGGTCGGGGTCCGAACGTTGGTTGGGTTAAGCGCCTTAAAAGTGTATTAATCACAACTTGTGAATGTGGGGAATACCAGGCCTCCACCGTGGTTCGGATCCCACGTTAAACTGTAGGTTCTACATTTCATCTCACAATCACCCTACCATTACACGTTAGCGTAAGTGCGTTTAACCCAAACGGTTAGTAAGACGCGGTGATAATAATAATAATAATAATAATAATAATAATAAAGAGCCTTACTAGTGTAAACTTAGTTTACTTTTAAAGGAAGTAAGCGTACCTTGGTTGGTTCCACTATGGTGTAGCTCATAAGATAGGGTCATGGTGTAATCAGTCAAGGTAAGACTGCTATCCTCTGAGGTAAACGGTTCGTATAAGCGATAAAGACATCTTTAACGTATAAATATATATTTTTATCCTTGAAACATCAATAAATGTGGCACCTTGTATATTTTATATAGAACTAGCAAAGTACTCGGCGTTGTCCGGGGTAGTTTACGCATCGCTTATCTCTGCTTTAAGCAAGCGGACAACCAAATCTCTTAATTTTATTTCTTCAGGCACCGGCTTCTAATAAATTAAAGATATCTAGTAAAAAAATTGTAAAATTCCATCTTGTTGGTGTATGTGTTTGTGCAGAGGGATTTTTTTTAAATGTCAGGCCTCTGTGTGAGGGAGATATAACGCAATGCTCATAACAAACAAACTCTTCATTTTATTAATATAGACCCGCCTCTGTGGCGTAGTTGGCTAACGCGCTGGTCGTGTTGAGCTCGACCGCCGAGGACGGGGAAATTGAGGTTCGAATCTCGGTCGTATGAACTGGGGGTGGTTTTTCCTAAATGGTTTTCCACCCTCCCTCCACGCAAATGCGGGTTTTCTTTCTCTAATTCAACCTTCCCTATTCCTAAACCATTAGCGTAACTAGCACTTAAAAAGAGTATAACCCGAACAGGTAGTAAGACGTGGTGCTATGATATATATTAATATAGATAACAATTTTTGTATATTTTAGAACTAAGCCCTGTTAACACGAAGAAAATAAATGGATTCCCCTGCATTCAAATTTCGCCTGCATAAATTACACTTTGTAGACGTTCAGAAATCTCAAATCATCTATAAAGTGGTTTGTAATTTCAAAATATTGTTCACGCCAAAATGGAAGTTTAAGGTATTAATTAACATGTCCCAATAGGCGAAGAATGTATCTTCTTTCAAATTTCATAGGTTTGTTTTAACAAAACGGGTATTATATAAGTTTTCGGTCTAAGTATTTTTTTTTTCAGGGACTGTGTCCCAAAATCGAGGGCGAACAGGCTCCTTTACCGCATCAACCATCCGTTCTGAATAGTTTGACTGTCGGGAACATCCGACATTCAAAACATTTACAGCAGTTCCCATGTCTTCTTTGGTGCAGACTGACAGATCATAGCTGACAGATAAAAGCTTTAAAAAGTTACCAGACCATATTATGTATCCCCACGCCGAACCAGATGATCTGTAAAAACATGTGTTTATCAGCTGTCACTTCTGACGATCAAAATATAGGTATATACTTAAATGTTGACTGTCAGAAGTCAGCTCTGACCTGTCAGTCAGCACCAAAGAAGCCATGGGGCTACTGTATGTACCCAAATGCTGACTGTCAGAAGTTAGCTGTGAGCTGTCAGTCAGCACCAAAGAAGCCATGGGGCTACTGTAGTGTCGCTATTCCACCTTCTGTGGGCCGACGTGTCAGGATAGCTTAGTGTGATGGGTAGGCAAGGGTCAATCAATATTTTTGGGGGTCATTTTGATCTCGTTCATTTAAATAGAGTATCTACTATACTAGTGTTTAAATGTGATGTAGGTTTTTAGAACAAGTTGAAAGAGTTTAGTGGAAGATCCTCGTTCTAACCACGTCTCTACTCAGCAGTTCCGCGCCCTGAACTAGAGTACATTCACCACCCGAGTCTACTTGGATGACAGCTACAAAATTTACTAGAAATAGTCCCTAATGAATCCCTACTCCAACAGCTGACATCTGTCACTTTGGATAGGTGTAATTAAAACAGATGATAATATATGATTGTTATAGCTAGCCACAGTAATTTAGGCCAATATTATTAATATTTATTTGAGGTCGGGCACAAAGTTTATCCATCGTTTTTATTCCCCTTAAATAAAATTATTATTCACAGAATTTTCACAAAAGGTTTAACGAATATAGCAACAAAATGACGACCGGTGAATTTAAACCATGTGATTGATCATGACAAAAAGAAGCTCTTTACAATGGTGCACCCACGCAGTGGATAAAAATATTTTATTCAGTTAAATATATCAAAATACGATAAAATAATCGTAAAATAATATATTATTGGTATATATAAAAATATGACAAGTACTTCTCTTTTACAAGTAAATACTGAACCTTTACTAAAAGTATTAATGTATGATTCACTACATTAAACATCATAGATAACATTCCAAAACAAAAAAATAAATACTTTTAATTTTAAGATATAGTTTTGGATTTTATCAGAATAAATTATTCAAAGTAAAGAAATAGTGTGAGAAAACTTAAGTTTACGTTATTTTAAATGTAAAATTCAACACGCAATTAAAAACTTATGCTTTATGACATAACACTGATATTTTTACAAGTGCTGGCAACCTAAAACCTAAACATGATTTTTCAACTGTCATTCAGGTAAAAAAAAAGCCATGGTGAACAGACTCTATCTTCGGTGTTATAGCTCTAACTGGTCTCGACCACACGACCGCCTGGCTTCTGCGCGGTTGTAGTCTAGTTCAAGACTTTCAGGATGAGTTGGGGGGTATCCTCCGCCGTACTGAACAGGTACTCGTGCTGTAGGATATTCTCCCCAAAAGTTGATGTAACCTGGTACCTGCGTGTGTAGAGCACGTCAAAGTAGCCCTTTAACAACTGGCGTCCTTCTCCAACCCCCCCCCCCCTCTCATAAAATGGTCTAAAAACTCTCTGTTACTTACCAAAATATGGGGTGTTTCCCTTAAGTTACTAGTTTTGCCAATATTCTGTGTTTTGCTAATTGGCAAAACAATCTCTGTTTTTGAAAACATGACCGGGTACGAATAAGTAACTGCTGATTCAGGACATTTGGCAATAGGAATTCTAAGAAATATGTCATCCTTGCATTCTCTAGAGCAGGGGTCTTCAACTCAAGGCCCGCGGGCCACACGTGGCCCGCAGTAATATATTTTGCGGCCCGCCGACTCATGAAATATATAAAATGATTTCAAGGGGAAAAAAAGGACTACATATAATATATTTGACATAATCAACTAATAAAATAAATACGCATTTTATTTACGTGTTTTACGTTATTTTATAAAGGATTTTTGATTATTACGTGAAGATTAAGTTTTTATACAAATGTACCTACAACAATCAAATGACAACTCTAATGCAGAAGACAAATCGTGCTACCCCCTGCCACGAAAAAAATCTAAAAACAGGAAAATACAACAAGAGAGAACATACTTCACGAGCAATCCTAATCCCTATGATATGAAAATGAACTAATAGGAATATTTTAATATTAATTTTATTCAAGACTAATACTATCGGTATAGTATTGCGGCCCGCGAGCCAACAAGCGACAGAATCTTTAGCTCTTGGGCATAAAAAGTTTGAATATCCCTGGTCTAGAGTCTAGAATGACTAAGGCTGCAAGCAACGATATCATAAACAAATCACGAAAAGTTAAAATTAGTTCATTTTACAAATATGTTTAGTTCGAAATGAGTAAAATTAAAGTGAATAGTTAAAAACCTAGGCTCAGGCTTCATCAAACAAATAAAGTTATTATTTAACAAGATCACAACAGAACATTCTAAGGTTATTGAGGATTGTTTGAGGGAGGTTTGAAGCTTCAGGACCGATAAATAAAACAATCCTCAACTATCTCACATTTTGTTTATTGTTTTACATGAAATGTCCATGGAAATGAGCTAATTCTATATTTTTATATATTTAAAAAAAACCACTATAAAATGAAATGTCCTCTACCGCCCTAGCTCAGTCTCAGAGAGCCTTTCTACTGAGCTAAGAATCACGTGTTCAATCACCGTCAAGTCCCCTAAATTAATCATTGATGAAATGTGATTTTCCTCTCTTTCACAGTGATACATTGCTGGCAGGGAGGTTGGATGTTGTGTCTATTATAAAGTAAAGTCAGTTTATAGGTCTGGTTATGCTTTTATATAATAACTACGCTAATAGTTTTAAGGATTAAGAAGGTTATATTTAGAATAAGTACACACGCATTTGCGTGGAGGAGGAGTGGTAAACCATTTAAAAAAACACCCTCAGTACACCCGACCGAGATTCAAACCTTGATATCCTCATGCAAGGCAGTTTAGTGTACTGCGAGAGTAGCGCGTTAGACCATGGTTCCACTTTTATTATTACAAAAACATATTTAGGGTTTTCCTATATTAGTTCAAGATCGCACAAGTCCGGGGTGGTCAAAGTTCAAATCCCGGTTGGGTGGGCTGAATATTTTTACACGATTGTACTAAACGATGGGGCACTTTCTCCAAATTTTACTTTCTTCATTCCTAAAACAATAATTTAATCACTACATAAGTGTGCAATCAAAAACGGTAGTATTTATGTATGTAGCACCGCGTCTTACTATCCATTCGGGCTATAAGCTCAAGTAATAATTACTCTAACGTATTATGAATTGAGAAGGTTGAATTTAGAGGAAGCGAACCCGCATTTGCATGGAGGGAGTGTGGAAAAGACCATTTAGAAAAAACCAACCCCATATCACCAGACCGAAATTAGAACCTCTATCTCCCCCGTCTTAGGCAGTTTAGCTCAACACGAAACTAAAGCGCTAGCCAACTACGCCACCGAGGCGGGTGAAACGGTAGTAAGACGCGGTGATGAAAGGAATAAGCAAATCAGATTCAGGATATAATATATTCTTGTTGTAAATTCAGAAGGGTCCTGATGATTCAACGGGTTGAAAGATTGCTGGTCGTTTAACGAAGCTCTTGCGAAATGCCTATCGGTGAAAAACAAAAACAAAATTACCTTGAAAGTAATCAAATAATTCTATAGCCCCGCCTCCGACGTTTCAGAATGTAACATTTACATCGAGCCTCATCATCGAATCAGATTACGTCCACAGTGAGGCAACAACACTTCTTTACTCAAACGGAATCGATTTCAGAAGTGACCATGAAATTGTCTCGAGCTTCGTGACTCGAGATCACTTCTCCTTCGAAAGAGGATGTAAGGACATGTCTGTGTCATCACGAAGCGCATTGACACATAAATCTGTGGTTTGGCGTGAGAACCGCTAATGTCCTTTTTTTTTTGTTAATTGTGTTTGTTTCTAAGCGCGCTGGCCTGCCATATATGTGTGTGTCAGGACATTTCTGGAGAAATGTGATATAGAAAACTTTAAATGGGTTCAAAATCACTCTAGATGTCCCGAGTTTGAAAGTTTTAACTTTAAGTTGAGATAGATCCGTGAAGTTGGTAGCACCACAAATGGCGCAACTTATGAAACCTATGCCAATATTTAGTGCTTAATTTGTGCCACAAGATTATCCTAGCCCATAATTTGTGCCACTGTAGTTTTCGTGAAAAAACGGAAAAACAGAAAAAACCATTGGGTGCTGCTGGCAGTATCTATAACGGCCCATATTCTGAAACCTATACCAATATCTAGTGCTGACATTTTGCCACAAGAATATCCTATTCCATAATTTGTGCCACTATGACTTCCATGAAAAAACCTTAAAATGATAAGTTGTTTAAACACCACGTTGTACTCCAGCCCTAACTACACCCTTGACCCTAGTTTCTCCCGCCTGGACAACCTGTGACGTCATAGATGTATCCAACTGGGGTCCACGAGAATTATTCGACGTTGCAACAAAGATTGAACAAACCTACGTGTGTATATTTATGACCATATACGAAAAAAAAAAATATTTAGCATCTTGAATATAGCTTCAATATATTGATGAAATAATTTTTAAAATACAATATTTTCTTTGAATAGCTAATGTTTATTTTTTTCAAAGTTTAAAAAAAAAATAGTTGTATACATTTACGGGATAGATTCAGACTAATTTGAGTTACTGAATCCCTAGATGTTATAATAGTGTGCAATTATTTTTACCATCACTATACTAAAATATATGTTTCTAAAAATTTCTAAAAATTTATTTCTTTACCATCGGTAAAAATGATGGACCACTATGTATACACATGAATGCAAATACATATCACTGTCATGTGCCGAGTGTGTGCCACAATTCTCAAATTACGGTCTGTCACTGTTTTCGTTTGAACGCATGAAAGCTTTTGAGTTCTGCTAGATTCTTAAACCTATGCCACTATGTAGTGCTCAATTTGTTCCAAAAATATATTACATTCCTCATAATTTGTGCCAAAAATATATTACATTCCCATAATTTGTGCCAAAAATACATTACATTCCCATAATTTGTGCCAAAAATATATTACATTCCCATGATTTGTGCCAAAAATACATTAAATCCCCATAATTTGTGGCAAAATATATTACATTCCCATAGTTTGTGCCAAAAATACATTACATTCCCATAATTTGTGCCAAAAATATATTACATTCCCATAATTTGTGCCAAAAATACATTAAATTCCCATAATTTGTGCCAAAATAAATTACATTCCCATAGTTTGTGCCAAAAATACATTACATTCCCATAATTTGTGCCAAAAATATATTACATTCCCATAATTTGTGCCAAAAATATATTACATTCCCATAATTTGTGCCGCATACCCGCCATAGTGTACGTAAAAAATACTCAAACACGTTGGGTACTGATAATTTAACACTAAATTAACGAGACAAATTTTGAAATCTATGACGTACTTCTTAGTTTATGCCATAAGAACATCAGACTCCTGTAATTTGTGACCTATATTTTTCTGGAAAATACTAAAATAATGTGGATGCGTCTGGGAGCACCATCAACAGTACAAATTCTGAAACCTATACCAATATAAAATACCAAATCTGAGTCGTAAGGATTATCCCACACCTATCGTTTGTGTCGCTGTAGTTTTCATTGAAAACACCAGTAGCCTCACTTTCAATAAGTCAGGTCGTATAGAGGAAGTGTGCTCACATTAGCGTGGAATGTGTATGTGTATATGTGTGTGTTTGTGTATAAAAGGGGGTGGGGGAATGTTATGCATCATAGTATGTACAAAATCACCCGGCTAAGATACCAGCACCCGCCTCGGTGGCGTAGTTGGCTAACGCGTTAGTCGTGTTGAGCGCGACTGCTGAGGACGGGGAGATCGAGGTTCGAATATAGGTCGGGTGAACTGGGGGTGGTTTTTCCTAAATGGTTTCCACTCTCCCTGCATGCGAATGCGGGTTTACTTCTTCTAATTCAACCTTCCCAATTCCTAATTCATTTGAGTAATTAGTACTTAAAGTGTATAACCCGAACGGGTAGTAAGACGTGGTGCTAAATATAAATATAAGATACCAGCCTTGATCTCACAATCAGTAGGCCTATATTATTGGGGTTTTAGAGCCAAACATTTGCCATGACCGTGAGACCGCTGACGCAGATAGGGATGTGGTTTCGAAAGAAAAGTATCGATAACACGAAATATCGGTATCGAAATATTAATCTGTGAAAATGTTTGTATATATAGTAATGATAATTTCAACTTTGTATCACAATTGTATTCTAATAATGAACTACCTGGGACAGTAACGCGAGTAATGAACTACTCGGGACAGAAACACGAGTAATGAACTACTCGGGTACAGTAAGGCGAGTAATGAACTACTCGGGACAGTAAGGCGAGTAATGAACTACTCGGGACAGTAACGCGAGTAATGAACTACTCGGGACAGTAACGCGAGTAATGAACTACCTAGGATAGTAACGCGAGTAATGAACTACCTGGGATAGTAACGCGAGTAATGAACTACCTAGGATAGTAACGCGAGTAATGAACTACCTGGGACAGTAAGGCGAGTAATGAACTACTCGGGACAGTAAGGCGATGTAATGAACTACTCGGGACAGTAACGCGAGTAATGAACTACCTAGGATAGTAACGCGAGTAATGAACTACTCGGGACAGTAACGCGAGTAATGAACTACCTAAGATAGTAACGCGAGTAATGAACTACCTGGGACAGTAAGGCGAGTAATGAACTACTCGGGACAGTAACGCGAGTAATGAACTACTCGGGATAGTAACGCGAGTAATGAACTACTCGGGACAGTAACGCGAGTAATGAACTACTCGGGACTGTAACGAGATGTAATGAACTACTCGGGACAGTAACGCGAGTAATGAACTACCTAGGATAGTAACGCGAGTAATGAACTACTCGGGACAGTAAGGCGAGTAATGAACTACTCGGGACAGTAACGCAAGTAATGACATACCTGGGACAAAGTACTCCGTTCTTCGCGCCTTACTATCCAGATATTTACACTAACAAGGTGTGGATCAGGACTGTTTTTATATAGAGGTGGAGGGTGGCTTAATAATAATAATAATAATAATAATAATAATAATAATAATAATAAATAATAATAATATTTAGCACCGTGTCTTACTACCCGTTCGGGTTATAGGCTTTAAGTAATACTTACTCTAATGGATTAGGATTTGGGAAGGTTGTATATAGAGGAAGTGAACCCGCATTTGCGTGGAGGGAGAGTGGGAAACCATTTTAGGAAAAACCACCCCCAGTTCACCCGACCGAGATTCGAACCTCAATCTCCCCGTCCTCAGCAGTCGAGCTCAACACGACAAGAGCGTTAGCCAACTACGCCACCGAGGCGGGTCTTATTTTGTTTGCGAACCCCATTATATGATTATTCTTCAACTTTGTACCCCTCATTTTGTTGTATAATGCGAGCTGTACATATTCCATAATCTACATTTATAAACATTTCTATGCAATATACTGTATTGAATAATTACTATTATTATTAGCACCGCGTCTTACTACCCGTTCGGGCTATACGCACTTACGCCAATGTAATGGTAGGGTGATTGTGAGATGAAATGGAGGACCTACAGTTTAACGTGGAATCTGAACCACGGCGGAGGCCTGGCATTNCGGTGGGAGGCCTGGCATTCCCCACATTCACAAGATGTCTTGTCAGAGGTGAAGGAAGAGTTTGGTAATCAGATAAATCTTTGCCGGGACCGAGGATTGAACCCCGGCCGCCAGCATAGAAGTCTGACACCTTACCCCTTGACCGCCAGGTCACCGACTATTAAATAATAACTTTTAAATGAGAAATATACATAGGCATATATATACATATATATATATATACACACTAGAATTTACGTGCCCACTAAGTGACTAAGATCTCTTCGTGTACCCCAAGTTGAATACCAATGGTCTAGTACAATTTGCGTGTGAGTGGATTTTCAGGGTTTAAAGTTTGGCTGGGTGCACAGAGATTTTTTCTAGGAGGTTTTACCACTCTCCCTCCAGGTAAATGTGGGTACACTTCCTCTATATTCTATCTGTCTCGGCCAAAACCCAATATTTTAATTAAATGTATGTCCAGGGCGGGTAGAGAGATACTACCCAGCAAAAAAAGGATGTAATTGTACCCTTCGTTTGACGTGTAAGATAGCAAGACTACCTCGCGTTATAAGATAGGGTCATAGTGTGATGAGTCAAGGTAAGACCGCTACCTTGCTTGGTTCCACTATGGTGTAGCTGGTAATATAGGACCATAGTGTAATCAGTCAAGGCAAGACTGCTACCTTGCTTGGTTCCACTTTAGTGTAGGCTATAAGATAGGACCATATTGTAATCAGTCAAGGCAAGACTGCTACCTTGCTTGGTTCCACTTTAGTGTAGGCTATAAGATAGGGCCATAGTGTAATCAGTCAAGGTAAGACTGCTATCTTGCTTGTTTCCACTATGGTGTAGCTGGTAAGAGAGGATCATAGTGTAATCAGTCAAGGTAAGACTGCTAGCTTGCTTGTTTCCACTATGGTGTAGCTGGTAAGATAGGATCATAGTGTAATCAGTCAAGGTAAGACTGGTACCTTTCAGGTTGAACTTTGTGTAGGCTGCGCCATTGAACCGTCATCAAATACAGGCCAGGCTGTCTTGAGGCTATATGATGATTGTTACTGATCCATGAATCTCGACATAGGCACTTCTTACACCGGACTGAAGATATATTTGTTTTCACTGAAAGTTCTTTGTTGGTGTAAGCAGCGCTTCTGACGCACATTCTTGTAGTGAGTGATATGATAAAAGAGATATAAGACCTCGTGACTCTAAGAAGTGGTTCTAAGAACAAGATGAGACGTTTTATTTTTTGTTGTTAAAAGCAATTTAGCATCTGACCAGGTATCTTTTATATGTGTTAATGGATGGAGACAATGATTGGGGAGCTAAGGAAACCTGATTGTGAGAGGAGTACCATGGGCTCATTGTGCTTTCCAGTCCTCTCCTGTACCACCAACAACATGAGTTCCTCTACTTCTTTGTCATTTCTAGTACCATCAACCAACTGGGCTCCTTTGTCATTTCTAGTACCATCAACCAACTGGGCTCCTCTGTCATTTCTAGTACCATTAACAACATGGGTTCTTCTGCTTCTTTGTCATTTCTAGTACCATCAACCATCTGGGTTCCTCTGCTTCTTTGTCATTTCTAGTAACATTAACAACATGGGTTCTTCTGCTTCTTTATAATTTCTAGTACCATCAACCAACTGGGTTCCTCTGCTTCTTTGTCATTTCTAGTGCCATTAACAACCTGGGCTCCTCTGTCATTTCTAGTACCATCAGCCAACTGGGTTCCTCTGTTTCTTTTTTATTTCTAGTACCATCGACAGCTGGGTCATACAGTGTATTTCCTAGTGTAACCTCCCGATTCTTGCAGCCTCAGTCCAGTTGATTGCGCATGCGTGTACCCCCTGCCATATACTTCCTCCCCCAATCATAGCCCACCCCGTGATGGCGCTGGTGTATGCGGCGTGTGGCAGGCATGCGCACCAGGTCCTACCTATAAACTCTCCCTCCCCCGCCTCTGCCCCTTCCCCTTTATACTTCTTTCTCAGTGAAATATGTTTCAGGTAAGATCTTGTTCTTCTCAGACAAAAAGTAATCTGTGATATATATCACTCCCTGCGCGCTTCTTCAGATACCAAACATTCCTCACTCGTCATGTTTATGGTGGTTTTATTAAAACAACAACAACAACAAAACGTCTTAACAGAGTGCTTTATGCACTCTTTACCCACCCAAAACACATTCTAATACCCACACGAGGTCGGGGAATATTTTTATGTAACACCTTCCAAAACATATTTCAACCACACTGGTTTGTATCATGTTCTTTCCATCTGTCTTGTTATGTTACACGACGATATATATATAGTAAAGATCGAGCTCTCGGCCACATTTTTTTAACGTCCCTCTGTAGTGTTGGGCGGGAAACTGCCCTACAAGGAACGGACACGTGTTTACACTATCACCTTAGCCGCACAGCCCCCCTGTGGGCTTGGGGATTGTGTTTGGGATTCAGAGGAACAAGTACTGAGGAGATTCACGTGATCATCGAATATTTGGACACATTATTATTATTATTAGCACCGCGTCTTACTACCCGTTCGGGTTATACGCACTTACGCTAATGTGTAATGGTAGGGTGTGTAATGGTAGGGTGATTGTGAGATGAAATGGAGGACCTACAGTTTAACGTGGGATCCGAACCACGGTGGTGGACTGGCATTCTACACATTCACACAAGTATTTGATCGGGTTTCCCAGTGAAGTGGACTTTTGGGTTCGAATTACGTCAAGTAGGGGCATATGTACTAAAGGCATCAGTCTCGTATGGTTTGGGTATTGTTTTTAACGGGAAGGTTGAGGTTTGAATCTCGGTTAGATATACAGTAGGTGAATTTTTTTTTCCGATGGCTTTTCGATCTCCTTCCACAAAAAATGCGGTTACAGCGGCTCTAAATCTCTACCTTTCTTATACTTACCCTACTAGTGTAAATATTTAGTTTAGATAGGAATAGTTCGATTTTCGTAGAAAAGGTCTTAACTAAAGAATAGAAGAATTATTAAATATACTCTTACGTATTTATACGTGAAGTCCTTTGATCTGCAGCTGTCACTTTTAATATATATTATCAATAAACATTATTATTATTATTAGCACCACGTCTTACTACCCGTTCGGGTTATACGCACTTACGCTAATGTGTAATGGTAGGGTG
>CABFOW010006557.1:0-31053 GCA_902141385.1 Timema californicum | reverse complement strand
GCAGTGGCTTATGACGCAGTAAATACGAAAAATATTTTCGTTGTTTTTTTCTAAGTGTGACATGAATTGTCATTTCCCTGACCTTTTAAAAGCTTCCCTGACCTTCCAGACCGTAGGAACCCTGTAAAGTGATTTTATTTTCGGCACTGAAGATATAATTTTATATGATACAGTTTAGTTGAACTACAGATGATTTTTCTGTTATATTACAACTGTATATTTTACCGGCACTGAATATTACTGTCTTTGATTACAAAGTTCTTGTGTGATGGTGTTCACTGTAATGGATTCATACGCACAAGTGGCTTATATATGACCTACCCCTTGCCTCTTGGACCCCCTTGTCGCCAGTGTCGAAACCAACTGATAGAAAGAGTCCTGGCGACAGGGTTGTGAAGGCTAGCTTCCTATTGGGTGGAGGGAGATAGCATCACTTGCTTTTTTTGGTATTACTATGGAGTTGATTTTGAAAGAAAAAATAAGTCTTTCTATTGACATCAGTTCTGGAAAGCCCGTGATTCTCCATGAATGAAGTATTCAAAGTCTATTTTACATACAATACTTGCACTTCGTCCATCATGTTTTTAATATCAGTATTATTACACAATGTCCAAGTTATTGTATTAAGGTGTTTAGACAGACAGTGGATACGACCTATTTATTATAACTTTGACACAGCAGTTACAAAGGAACAGCCAATCGAAACCATTCAAGTGGTTGAACACACTGGATTCAGAGTGAGAGCATTCGTCTGTGATGTGGGACCTTCAAACAGAAAAATAATGAGCAATTTGAGTATCTCGCGGGATAAACCGTCAATGAGAAATGATGAGCAATTTGAGTACCTCGTGGGATAAACCGTCAATGAGAAATGATGAGCAATTTGAGTATCTCGCGGGATAAACCATCAATGAGAAATGATGAGCAATTTGAGTATCTCGCGGGATAAACCGTCAATGAGAAATCCATCAAGTGAAGATCAAAGTATATGGGTTCATTTGTGATGTCCCCCATGCTCCGAAGCTGTTACGGAATCACCAGCTTGATGAGGAATATAAACTTTAATGTGGAAAATGCGTTACAAAAGAAGCATTTATAAAATTAATTGAAAGGCAAAGTGACGGAGAAGACTTAGAATGTGCCCATAAACTATGAAGGATATTCTTGTAGCTGGGAGGGAGAGGCAGAGAGTAAGGAGAGCAGCAGAACTGTTTTCACTCACTGTGAGGATTGTAAACAATAGATTTGACGTATTAAACTCTCAACCCCGAGTGTGTGGAACATACAGTTTTAAAAGTGCTCATGTCAACTGTATGAATGAGCAGGGTGATGAGCTAAACAAACTATACCAACTAATCTTCATAATGAGATTAATTAGAAAGGAAGAAAAAACAAGTATCAGACAAACTTCTTACTTTTCAAAGTGTGTTTCTGATGTCTATAAAGAGCCTTTGTGGTATGTTTAAAAAAATTGAAATCTGAAGGTTATATTTTGGCGTCTAGATGTAAACAGGACATACTTGAGGGTGACTTTTCTCAGATTCAAGGACTAGGGCGATTCTACGACCATCCTCTGCCCACCACTGTACCTCATACAATTAAGTCTATAATATTGAGCCGCAATGCCGGTGAAGTGCTTAACAGTGAGAAATGTCTATTTAAAAAAGGAGTTCAGACACTGTGCGCAGAAATTCTGTTGGAGGCTACAGAAGACGCGGTTCCTCAAACCTTGTCACGTAATAGTGATGGAGATGAAACCTAAGTGTCCACCCAAATCAAACAGGCTGGCAATGAATATGATGTTGAGTTCACATCCACCGTCGATGGTTTTCAAGATGAACCAACACAGAAAACTATAGAAGAAAGGACCGAGATACTGGAAATGATTGCCGGCCACATCGCCTAAAAAGTGAAGAAGTATCCAGAAGAAGCTCGCATGTACGGAACCCTATCCAGAGACTCTTCTCCTTTCAGGACTGAACTGGATGCAAACGATATCAAGGGGATCGTTAACGAAACCCACGGCAGAATGTCAACAGTTTTATCAAAAGGGAAAAGGAATTTAATCACTTTCATGGAAGCTTTGTTAAACAGTGTTGCGGTGTTTTCACAAAATTGAAGGACGGAATAAAAAGTAAACATCATGAAATCAACAAATGTATAGTTTTGTGTTTCATAAGAACCCGTACATTCATTAGAATGAACGGTATAAATAAACGTAGAGCCAAGAAAAATTACAAGTGCGATAAATGTACGCTAGTGAACAGAGGAAAAAAAAGAAAGAATATTAAGAAAGTAGTGCAATAGTTTTAACTGGAAGTGAATTCTAAAATAGTGTTCCTAATTAAAGGTAAGCATTACAAATGTTAATAACTATTGAAACATTTCATAAATTTAAAAATTAAATAAATATATTGTATGCCATAGTTGATATCAATAAACAAACCTAAAACTAAAATAGCGCTTCTACAACAATATTGGTTTTATTTGTGATGGCATTGTTTTATAATTTATATTGATCTACACAATTTAAATAGAATATTATCATTTTATAAAATATTCCTATGACTATGTAACAATAATATTACCAAACAAATATCATGCAATATTATAATTTCGTAATCAGGTGCAATTTAACAATTGTATTCGATTCATTTAAGAGAATAAATGAGTAATTAAGTAGTGGTAAGTGTAATCTTAGATAACCTGTAATATGTAAATTCTTAGCTCGAGCACTGCTAACGTGCCGAGTCGGCTGGTCGCTACGTCATCACTGGAACGGACTATCTAGTCTAGTAACCGTGATCTGTCTGATGAATACATAATGCATATAATGGGAAAAATGATAGCAAATCTTTAAATTAAATATAAACTTCCACAATAGTAAATAAATTAGGGCTGGACCGATCAACTATTTTGCTGATCTTGCAGATACCAATTTATTAGTTCAATCAACAATGCTAATTATTTGGTTTATTCAACTTGAAATATTACAAAGAAAATACGTATTAATAATACTTGAGAATCAACTGTTCATGTGGGCCAATTTTAGTTGTTTTTTAGCACTGTGTCTTATTAACCATTAATGTTATACACCTATGTACTAATTACACTGATGTGTCAGGGAATATAAAGAATTAATATGTAGGAGATGCACCTGAATTTGCATGTAGGGAGAGGGAAAATCCCTTCAGTACACCTAAACAGGATCAAACCACACTTTGATCGTTATCATCAGTCTAGTCTATTGCGAGAGTAGCCTTGGTCCACGCTGCCACCGTCAAGTTGACTCCACTTTTACTACAGTTCAAATTCAAGATAGTTTTATTTGGGAATTTTATTTTGAAATATTTAATTTAAAATACCATGGCAAATATATTAATTTCAGGATAAAAAAAGTGTTCATTAAATTTGGCGAAATTTAAATTTAATTTTAATATAATTTAAGAAATTTCAACCAATGAATAGATTTAAGTTTTGAACCTGCTGATTATTTAGTTTTAGCTTCCCTTGAATCTCCCTCTTTTGGTTCAGAGATCTGTTTGCTAGTTAACCTTGTGGATGACCTTGACCTACTCGCACAGGCTGCAATATAGCTTCTCTCTCTCTCTCTCATTGAAACTTCTATTCTCAACACAATCCATCCCCTTGTCTTTGATGAAAGATGTAATTATTGTTTACTAGGCGCTAACACCAGAACAAGAGACCTTCTGGCGAGAGCTTAGCAATGAGTCACCAGTATCTGACATCTTCAGGCTTGTTAACTTAACAAAACTTTGATGAATGAATTGATAATCAGCATTGGTTCAGCCCTAAAATAAATGAAGGAAAAAACTATAAATTGTTAAACACTGTTAAATGTTATGTCATACAAAATTTAAAGATATTTATAATGTGTATAGTTAAATTGATAATAAATTGTGATTAACTACAGATTAAATCTAAAATCACTTTAATGGTGACCAAAGTGTTTAGCTATTTTTGAACTAAACAGAGATATTATTAGTTATACAATAAGTTAAAAAGAATTTATTGAAATAAAGGGAAAATTACCTATTTTGTGTTTGTGAATATCACAATTAGTGTAAATAAATGCAGTTAAAAATAAATGTAGATAGGTACATCAATATTTGGTTTAAAAGATAAAACCAGATGATTGAGTAATACTGACACACATGGAGAGTATCTAGTCATTTACTCAGTTTAATTATTATTATTATTATTAGCACCGCGTCTTACTACCTGTTTGGGTTATACGCACTTACGCTAATGTGTAATGGTAGGGTGATTGTGAGATGAAATGGAGGACCTACAGTTTAATGTGGAATCCGAACCATGGTGGAGGCCTGGCATTCCCCACATTCACAAGATGTCTTGTCAGAGGTGAAGGAAGGGTTTGGTAATCAGATAAATATGTGCCGGGACCGAGGATTGAACCCCGGCCGCCAGCACAGAAGTCCGACACCAACCCCTAGACCGCCAGGTCACCCCAGTTTAAGTAAAAATTAAAGAAAGTTATACATAAAATGATATTGTTTGGAATTTAAGATGTTTAGGGCTCATTCAAAGTACTGATGTAAGAGATATTTCCAAATTTTGCTTCGTGAGATTTTTCTGAATAAACCCATCTATAATCCTGCAATTTCTTTTACATTTTGAAACAAACCGTTTTGTTAAAAACTTCCCTTTTAAACCTTTTAATTATATTAATATGAATTCAATAAGTATAACTTTAATATTGATACACTAACATTGTATTAACAATATCACATAATATATATATATATAAACAACAGAATAGAAACTACTACTTGAATACATTATTTGTACACATCTGTATATTAAACAGACAACTTTATAACAAGTTACTGTGGAGAAAATTAAAGGGACAGAATATAACAAACATTAAGTCAAAATACCCAATTTTACTGTTTCAATATTGGGTTATTAAATTTAATAATTGTTAAAATTTAAATATGTAGAGTACCGGTACTATTTTTTTAGGTAAATAAAAGTTTCATCACTAAGTTAAGACATGCCAAAAAAAATCCCCAACATTATTTTTAATATAAAAAAAACACTTACATTTTTAACTTTAGGTATATAAGTTAAGTGTTACTATTTTTATTATAATTTATATACTTTTTAGTTAATTCAGTTTAATTTACCCTTTTAACTCCACAAATCAGTTATGAGAAAAAAAAAATAGGACAGAGAAAAGCAGAGAAACACTCAAATTAAGTAAAAGTGTTTAATTTTTCATTTTTTTTTAAGTATCATTATTTACTTAACAGATTAGACATCTAAAAATGTGTATGTACATGTATTTTACACAAAATTATTATAATAAACAAACTCTCAAAGAGAAATGTAACAAGGCGGGCTAAAATAAACTTAAACATTAACATTCAAACAAATTCACACAATTTACATTTCTTGAGTTACCAAAAAAAAAAGTTAGGTAATTTAAGGAAAATTTGATTTTAATAACACTTTCAAATTATACTTAAGTACATATTTGACAATTAAAGCAATTTTTTATTTCAAAAGTAACAGCACATCAGATTTGTTTTCCCAAACACACCCACATCAAATATGTACTTCAACACTCAAGTTTGTTTTAGAATGTCAGAACTGAGGACAGAGTATTCCTGTGATGCATTATTCATTTATCCTAGTGTTGATTTGTTTGGTAAATTGAATAACCTCTTAAAAAATATATATATAGCCATTTAAATGTTTTAACAATAACCCGATTGTTAACTTAGTGACAGTTGTGGTAAAAGAACAAACTCACATGAATATTGGACCAGTGTTATTAATGAATATCATGCCCCACAATCTAATTTATAGATACAAGTTCTGAACTCAACGTCTTCACACAATCAACGTCCATCCAGTTCATTTGTCTTCACTTACATGCTAGGTACCAATTGCGGCAATATCCAATATTTTGCTGAGAAAACACTACAAACACTAAACTGACGTCGGCCTTTTTTCCGCTTTCCTGTGATAAGTAAGAGCTAGCCAGGGCTCTAGACAGCAACAGCGAGGACACACCATTCAAACCACTGGAACAAGTTTAAAATCAATGTTGATCTTATTTTTTTGCAATACATATTTTATCAACCTTACCACATTTATGTTAAAAATGCATTTACTATTTCATATTATTTACTAGAAATATTATTTTAGTAATAAGCAATAAAAATTGAAATGAGGTAAATTTCTCAATACAATAATGTTTGAGAGCCCGTACAACGCGCTTAGAGGAATGGAAATGGAACAGAAGACGTGATCATGCACGATTACACCAAGGAATAATAAACAAAATATGAAACACTTCACATTTCTAATTGTTTATGATTTTCATGTTTTTTATACAGTAAATTAAGTTACCGAAGCATATTTTGGGGAAATATTAGCTTATTACAATGTGGATTTTATTAACTTTTTAACAAGACAGTGTAGAAACACTGTATAGTGATGTAAAGTAAGTGATAGTGAAGGAAGTCAACCTGGAAGGAGAGTTAGGAACAAACAACTTCTCTATTTTCTTTCTACACTTTTACACTCCCCATTTCTTCAAACTCCCACAGTGTTTTAAATTTTAGGAAATATTTATGTTTCATATTAGGAGACATTAATGAAAAAGTAATATTTTTGAAAGTTCAAAACAATGTTCTACTGTGGGAGGTTTGAAGAAATTGTAAGTGTAAATGTTTAATAAGACATGAAGAGAGAAATGTTTGTTTCTATCTAAACCTAACCTAACCAACCTTTCAGGTTGACTTCCTTCACTATCACTTACCTTACATCACTGTACAGTGTTTCTACACTGTCTTACTATACATTTACAAGCAATTATTCATTTTATTAACTTTTTTTATAATTGTTAGTGTAATTTTAATGTCCATAAAGACACGAGTGTTGAAAACATTTTAATTATCTTTTATTTGATTTTTATTTGAGTGTTGTTCTTATTTTTAAATTGTATTTTATAAGTGTTATTTATAATTTAAAAACAGGTATTTCCCTGCTTTAACTTTTTTTTTTCAAAAGTATTTACTATTTATAAAAATAAGTTTCATTCATATTTTAAGAACATGTGTTTTGATATACTTTTTAATATTTTAAAATTATGAATGTACTCAAACTCTGGAGCTTTTAGAAATACTAGACTCGAATGAAGAAACCCAAGCTCGCAGCCCCCCAGCGTAAACATTGAAAATTGTATCATATAATTTTAATATTTCACCTGGTGTGTCCTCATCAAAGCATCTGCTAACTACCTTAATCATTTTGATGCAAATGTGCATTATCAAGTTGTGTTAGTATTTTGTAAGAACATAATAATCTAAGATAAAAGTAGGCTCAGCTAAATGAGTGAGAATGAACCAATAGAAATGCAGACAGTCATGAGTTTGGTGTTAGGAGTTAGTCCACTTGTGTTATAAAGACGGGAAAATTGTTTTATAGGCAAGTTAAAAGTTATTAGATATTATAGGAATTAAATATTGTTTTAGATCTAGATTTTTTGTCTGGAATACATTGCATTATCTAATTAATAATAATACCATATTTATCTGGATTTAAGACTAGTTTTTTCCCCAAATTTGTAGCTTCAAAATCTAGGGATCATCTTAAAATCACAGACTAGGGGTTGGGTTAGGTCTACAGCAAAAGGTAATATTTTACATCTTTATTTAATATAGATACTATACTGCAAGGAGCTGTCCTTTTACTTATTTATCCATTTTCGCGAATTTTAAAGGTCACAAGATATTTGGCTATTTTCAAGGATTTTTAGGATATTTTTTAGGTTATCGTTAAAAATAACTACCTAGTTGTGGCTCGATACGATACTCGATTCCAGATTATCCCTAATATCAACTGGTATCGCAATAATCGATACTATACGCTAAAAATCTTGATATCACTATTTAGTATTCAGCACGGTTAAGGGTTCGGCCAGACTGACAAGCGCACGAGCGATTGGGTGGCCAGACTGGCGAGCACGTGTTCATTACAACCAATGTATTCTATTTTATATTTTAGTCGCTTGTGTGCTCACCCAGTCTGGCCGTCACCTAAATCCTCAAATGGGTTGGGGAAAGTGATTGACATAATCAATTGATTTAAATAAATAATAATATTGAATCTTAAAAACAAATAATTGATTATAAAACTGTACATATATGATTCTTAAAATTGTTTGTCAAGTAAGATGTGAGAAGAAAACTCAAATCAGTTATAAACAAACTATCAATCATATGTAGAGTTTACTAGACAATTTTAGCTATGCCAAACTTTAGTTGTAATTCGTGAAACTCCACAATATCTATTTTTTTAATAATATCAAGTAAATTATTATCTTTGATTAGATGTTCCTGGATCATCGGTTTTGAAATGAGAATAAAGATGCTTGTTTAACTATCACCAATCTTTTACGCTTGGCCATCATGGCGGCTGACTTTTAAGGTAGTTCACAGCAGACGTGTTTATTGGTTAGACTTTTTGTATCATGTGAAGTGTGTTTTATATTTTCCTTATAAAAGCAACAGTTTGTTGTATATTTATCCTTTGATTTCTTCCTATCTCTCTTTACTTTATATCATTTTAATTTCTGTTTATCATTGTGATAGTGTTTTGTTTTAGAAACTTGCATGTTAATGGTCGAGTCCAATGTTCGTATTTAACGGGGCAGGGTACATATGAGACTCAGATTTTCACCAACGATTATTATTTGTCATATTAAAAATTAACTTCTCATTTTTTTTTATAAAACTTTCTCAAAGTTAACCTTCTGATGCAAAAGCAATATTTGCGATCAAAAAATAAATTCCTTAGCAATTCTGCAACCCTAATTAGATTTTAGGTCAATATAAGTATTTTGTTTTTTAAATAAAAAACAATTTGTTAGCATTACAAAATAAGTCGACCATAATTATTATTTTCTTCATTCATTATAAAATAAATGCCACTTTTAAAAAATATACCCAGAACCACTGGAGGTCGTCTTGAATTCAGGTGGATACAGTAATATTACTTAAACGAGAATGAAAAATGAGGATATTGAAGAAAATGTTGGAAATGAAGTATGTGGGGAAAAGACTCCATGGGAGGCCAAGAAACAAAAGGGAGGAACAGATAACAAAGTGTTCAAGTGAGAGGAGAAGAATGGAGGCATTTCACTAAACTGACCAGGCCACAGGGTGGAAACAGCTGTTGATGACGACAACTTACTCAATGGCATTAGGGACTCTATAAAGTTTATTATTATTATTAGCACCGCGTCTTACTACCTGTTCACGTTATACACACTTACGCTAATGTGATATGGTAGGGTGATTGTGAGATGAAATGGAGGACCTACAGTTTAACGTGGGATCCGAACCACGGTGGAGGCCTGGCATTCCCCACATTCACAAGATGTGATGTCTTGTCAGAGGTGAAGGAAGGGTTTGGTAATTAGATAAATCTGTGCCGGGACCGAGGATTGAACCCCGGCCGCCAGCACAGAAGTCTGACACCTTACCCCTAGACCGCCAGGTCACCCTAAAGTTTATTGTCGCACTTACTAAAGTACACCATTTATCTTTATATTGAGCTGGCTCTTTTCTGTCCACCTAATTACACCCTATTTCTTTAAGGTCCATTCTAACGTTATACTCCCATCTGTGTTTCCCAATGGGTTTGCCAGTCAATATCCTGAACCAGATGTAGAATCTCCCATTCGCGCTGCGTCCCTTGTCCACTATACTTTGCGACAGTTGACTATTCCAACAAGGTCTTGTGATGAGTCGTGTCCAGAGTATTGACTGGCAAACCCAACATTGGGAACACCTAAATGCTGATGGGAGGGTAACATTAGATTGGACCTTAAAGAGCTGGGTGAAATGAGGTGGACTGGATAGAACTAGCTCAAGAGAGGGATGGATGGCATACGTTTGTAAGTGCGGCAATAAACTATCAGGTTCCTAATGCCATAAAATAAGTGATTGTGTAGGTAAATAACTAACTGTTTCATTAAAATAGTTGTATAGTTAGCGTATAATTAGCCTTTTTCCATTCAGTGTGCTTTCGAATGTGGCCTTCATATTTACAGGCGAATTGTGTGACAAATATCCAACATAACACCAACCAAGTTTTGCTTCATAATTGAGTTTTATTTAATTATCATTAGAAATTGAGATTAGGGAAATAAATTTTGTGCGTTTTAAAGAATAAAAACATTTATTTAGTTTGAAAGAACTATTTAACTCGTTCCAATTTCATGTTTTCAAGTGAAGAATGAAAAAACCACACTTAAATACAATAGTTTCCATGTACCATATTGTGGCTCTCCGATGAGAGCCGCTATGTCAGTTCCTCCAAACCATTTCCTAGTATTTCTTTAAAACTAAGTTAGTAATAAAAGAAAGTAAAAGAAAATGTGCAGGCACTTTATTTAATTTACACCGACTACATATTTGAGTGTAAGACTCACCTTCCAATGAAACTATCAGGTGAGTTCACTGTATTCCGTCCAACCATGATTGGGAGGTCCCAGACGCAGAACACCCACTGAACGGTCCTTTGACGCTGTGATGATGTCTTTGGCAGAGTTAAGGATATTTCATAACAACACTACCATGTGACTATAGTTGTTTGCAAATATATTTTATGAGGTACATTTTGCTATATATCAAAGAAGACACAGAAAATAGGTATGAGAACAAATAAAGAGCACAAACAAAATGATAACAAAAACAGTTCACACTTTACATTGCTGGCGATGGACAGCTCTCGTTTGAAGAATTGTTATGAAAAGATACGTATGAAATAAAGGGTATTGAGCAAAAACAATTTGTAGTAAATAAAATGATAAAATATTAGGAAAATGGTAGAGCACAAATAAAAGTAAAATCACTAACACATATTTACACAAACTTCGATATTTCGTTGCTATTATAGCATCTTCCTCAGGAAGTAGTAGTAATTAGACTAAATAGTTTAGTCTAATTACTAGTACATCATAACTGTGTGCATGAAACGCTATGTCATAATCACTACAGCACGCATGACGACGTGTAAACTTTGATGGACGCTAGTGTGTGAATAGAGTGAGTTGGCAACCATGATAGCTGGTTTAGCTATGTATATTATAGGGTTGGTAGCACCCACCATCAAATAGTTGAACAACAATCAAAATATGTATTTTCTTGCTGCGAGTTTCAAAACACCGCCATGTGAGTTGCAATGAACTTGAATAACATAAATAATCTTTAATCTTAATATTTTCATTTTAAATCATAAATGTACATAGTTAAATATGGTTTTATTAACGCTAAAATGTATTTATATTGGTAAAGGTAATGACCCTAAATTATAAAATATTTTACTTGTATAGTTATGAAAGCTATATATGTTATAGATACAGTATCATAAATAAGCTAGTGGATAATGATTTAACAACAGGCCTGTATCAAATTCAGTTTTCTATTAAAAGTATGGTTATATAGTGTGTTCAATTTACTTTATTTCCTCCTCTAAGCGTGGGCTAAGATACATATTAGTAGAGCTAATCATCACTTTCTTAATGAATTCACAATAATTAATATCCATTCATGTAGCCTATCAATTATCTATCAAATTAACCACAACTATAAGTGTGGGAGAGAATGTGAACTAGGCCTATATGATTTCCCTTTCATCACTGGGAAGATAACAGGTCCACAGGGATCTGTCATTGCCTTGGACAGAACTGTCATCACATCACTGGGAAGATAACAGGTCCACAGGAATCTGTCATTGCCTCGGAAAGAACTGTCATCGCATCACTGGGAAGATAACAGGTCCACAAGAATCTGTCATTGCCTCGGACAGAACTGTCATCGCATCACTGGGAAGATAACAGGTCCACAAGAATCTGTCATTGCCTCGGACAGAACTGTCATCACATCACTGGGAAGATAACAGGTCCACAAGAATCTGTCATTGTCTTGGACAGAAATGTCATCACATCACTGGGAAGATAACAGGTCCACAGGAATCTGTCATTACCTCGGACAGAACTGTCATCACATCACTGGGAAGATAACAGGTCCACAGGAATCTGTCATTGCCTTGGACAGAACTGTCATCGCATCACTGGGAAGATAACAGGTCCACAGGAATCTGTCATTGTCTCGGACAGAAATGTCATCACATCACTGGGAAGGTAACAGGTCCACTAGAATCTGTCATTACCTCGGACAGAACTGTCATCAGTGAGAGGAGGTAACAGAATGCATATGTTATTGTAAATAACTAATGTTTCTTGACGAGTGTGGCTGTTATACACAGCTTATGGGAAGGGGCAAAATCCAGCAGAAAAAACTTTATCGTCCTTGCCAGAGTTATTTTTCCAATTCTACTTCTAGGTAAGTTTTGATTTTTTCTTTGATTACCACCTACAGTAGCCCCGCGGCTTCTTTGGTGCTGACTGACAGCTCACAGCTGACTTCTGATAGTCAACATTTAGGTATATACCTAAATTTGACTGTTAGAAGTGACAGCTGCTAGACACATGTTTTTGCAGATCATATGGTTCGGCGTAGGGATACATAATTTGATCTGGTAGCTTTTCAAAGCTGTCAGCTGTGAGCTGTGAGCTGTCAGTCAGCACCAAAGAAGTATTTGTAGGTTGTGCAGTTGAAAATCAATCATAAATCAGGCTTAGGCCCTGAAATGGCAGTTGTGTGTTTGGACCACAGCTTCAGAATAGTTGAAAATAGTTTTTAACAATACAAGAGGTGTTCATTCTCTTCAATTCAACTAAAACTAGTGAAAACATAGTGGTTTAAGGAAACTACCCTCAACTATATAACTGAGCCTATCATGTCAGTTAGTATTTTGTATAAATATTCCTCATTTGCTAAAATGGTTGTGACAGATGATAATGCCATTTTTATCAATGTTCAATATAATGTTTTCTAACGTTATTTTCTATTTTTATTGTTATTGGAGATAAAAATACATTTATTTCAAGACAACATAATATGAAATCGCTCATAATGCAGCGTAACATCAACATCAAAATCACAAACTTTTTTAATAATAAATAATAAAAATACAAGTGTTACAAGAATTTACATTGTTTTTTTTTACAGTTTGTCAAATTTTATTTAAGTGACCTCACCTACACATTTAAACTAATTTTTCTTTTAATAATAACAGTACTAATAAGTAAAAGTAGGACTGGTTTTATATCATAGACAAGATGTGAACGTACCCAACTTACACCCAAATTAGGGATGACCAAACTTGTCCAACCAGTACGCCACTAAAGGGCTAGTTTAATTTTGAATTAGTCTAATGTGACACCTATTATTTACAATTTTAATTGGTATTTAAAAATTAAACTTGATGAATAGTAAGTATTGTAGTGAATTAACTCAAATCAAATTGTAAATGTTTTAATAATGCCTAGATTTAAAATAAGGAAAAATTTATCGTATTAAATTTTCAAATGAGTGTCTTAAACAAAATTAATTCCAATAACTTATAGTGAAAACATTTAAAGTAGTACCTTTAGTGAAAAAAAATAAATATATATATGTATCATATAGTAAAACTAGAAACTTAGATACTCCATCACACATTAGTTTGAAACATGTTACATTTTGCTAGCCAAGGTATTTATGTTTGGTTCACACAATCTATGAACTTCAGTGAGGGCCAAAATGATTTCTAACCATTAACTCCACAAGATTCATTGTGACATGTCTGTTACAATATTATTAACATTGAGAGATTACACCATGTTGGGATAACTTTTATTTAATTAACATATTTTATTCTAAGTAGAGATGGGCCACTCAAATATTCGAATCCTCGAATCCTGACGAGTATTCGAGATTCAAGGATGGTTCAATCTTTCACCTCATTAACAAAGAGTAATATTTTGAATTCAAAAATTATTTATTTAAGCCTACTTGGAAAGCACAACTTAATCCGTAATCTGATTTTGTTGGACAAAAGAGATAAGAATGAATAAAATCATTTTAAAAAAAAGTTAGATGTTGAAAATCTGACGTGCCTAGTAGCCTACCCTCCCCCCCTATGGGAAACCTGGACTCGACAGTTTCGGCACATGCTCACGTCTAAAACTTTCACCTCACAAACAATCTAGTAAATATTTTAATGAACACATCAAAACTCTTCAAAAACTGAAAATTAAAACTAGAATTACAAATAAAATCTAAATTAATTAAACAAATCACGGCTTTCTTTTTAACAGAAATAAGAACACATTACACACGATACAAAGTCAGCCGCCATGATGTATATGTTTACTCGCCCGAGTTATGATTAAAATAAATATACTGTTACTTCTTACTAGCCAACTGGTTTTAATTATCTACAACCATACAAAGAACCCTCATTTATTGCATTTGATCCTTAAGTTAGACATTTTGTTGGGTTTCATGAAAAATAAATACTGTCAACAGTTAGACAGCGATAAAACTGTTTATCTACTCCTGCCAGCCTACGTATTGTATATTGATTGTTTGTTTGGAATTGATTCAGGTAATCTGATCATTTAGTAAGTGTCTCGAGTTTTAAGAACCAAATAATGACTTGCTACTTCATAATTTGTTTTTAAATTGATTTTAACCAAGAGTATTATTTTTTTAAATATGTTATTGAAGTAATTGTAAAAATATTCAAACGTAGTCCTGCCTTATAAAATAGGAATTAATACATTGCAAGAGTCAAAAATATGTTCATGTTTTAAATATAATGTTTTCTCAGAAATTTGATATATTGCAAGAATCAAATATATTTCTTGTTTTCTACGCGAAGATAGATAATAATGATAGTAATAATATTTAGCACCGCGTCTTACTACCCCGTTCGGGTTATACACTTTAAGTACTAATTACTCTAATGGATTAGGAATTGTGAAGGTTGAATTAGAGGAAGTGAGCCCGCATTTGCGTAGAGGGAGAGTGGAAAACCATTTAGGAAAAACCACCCCCAGTTCAGCCGACCGAGATTCGAACCTCGATCTCCCCGTCCTCAGCGGTCGAGCTGATCACGAAAAGCGCGTTAGCCAACTACATCACCGAGGCGGGTAAGGTAGATAATAGATAAGAAAATAATAATAAAACATAATTAGGCATTATTGAGTTCACTATTTCCAATGTATGTTTAATAATTGTTAAGCATGTTGTTTTAGTCTTTATTAAAAATATGTTTGTAATTTTATTTTTGCTTTTTTATTAAACTAAATTATAATCCTTCAATGATGATTAAAGTTGATCAAAGGATATCTAGGTCTAATCTGTTTTTTTTAGAAACTTAATTCATTCTAACAACACTTTTAAAAATAACTAAAAGACATTCAAATTTTGATTGATTTGAATTCCAAACAATGATATGAGTCTAGATTGTTTAATTGGGCTGGATTTTAACCTATATTTTGTGAGGGGTGGTTGGGGTTGATTAAAATTGTAAGCATGATTGAAATAAATCTTAATTGAGAGTTTAGGCCTGTATTGTGTAATGTAGGTCTATTTGTAAATCATTAAAATTTCTAACAATTTGCTAGTATTTGGATTTGAGATTCGAAAATAAAATGTGGATTCGGATTCGAGATTTGGATTCGAGAAATAGTGGAGTCAAACGCAGTGCCAATAGTCCATGAGCCTAACCTATTAAACATTGTTTCATACTTACATCCAACTTAATTTGGCCTAGGATATTATGTTTCCATAAAGTTTTGTTTAAAAACTTGTTCACAGAATTGTTTCTCACTTACAAAGAATATATTGAATTGTAATTATTTATAAAATATATTTCCTCTGAGTGAGACTAAGTTATGACATGAATGACGGGAAAATGGCAGCGTTAAAAAGATCACTACTTGCATTTCAGCCATTCGACATGCTAGGGATTACATTTCATAGCGGTGACGCGTCATAGAGATCAGCGCTCGCCACGCTGGTAAATAACAAACTCATGAAAGCTTCTCAGTTAACAAATATAATTAAGTTTCAAAGAGGGATATTTTGTTTTTGAATCAATTTACGTACTTAATTGGTCAATTAAGCGTAGTGTTTTGGATGAGTTATATTCAAGCTACATGTAAAGAACCTTAAATATTCAGTTCAGCGGTTCCCAAGTCGGAGTCCGTGAAGAGCTCTGTGGGGTTTTGCAAAACCCATCTAGGGTTTTAAGTTATTTTTAATTTGTATTTTAACATCAAATAAAAATATTCACTTTTCCCTATTTTCTTAAACCTTTTTTTCACATCCATGCCTGAGTGAACTTCTTTTGTTAATAATACATAGGTTACGTAGAGAAAGTTACCAGAATTGTGTTTGAAAAGTTTTCAATTTCCCCAATGTGGAAAGGGTTGGGACCCACTGGTCTGGACCAGAGATTCTCAGAGTGGGGAACCGCGACGTTCGTCCGTAACATACCTTTATATATTTTATTTTATGTCTTATAAAATTTGACATAAAAGGGTAAATCCCTGGTGTAGACTAAACACAACGTGGGAACCTTACCAGATTAAACTCTGGCGTGAAAGTGGGGGCTTGGCTACACATTCTTGATAGAGATTAGCATTTGAAAACTAACTTTTATATCAGTTTTCTCGTCAGCTAGCACCAAGAACTGAAACATGCGATGCCTTTTCCAACAACTTATTTGTGTAAGTAGGACTTTCTTTGAGGTGTTCAAAATGTGAAACAAAATATTGTCTTAGTGTTGAATCAAACTCCATTTTTATTCCTCACACAAATTTTCATTGATTATAAATGTACAAATATAACATGTATATAATTTTATTGTAATTATTTTTAAAAGTGTACATTTATTTTGTTTTAAATTATGTTGTAATTATTTTAACATAAAGAATTGAATTATGACTAATTATTCAATATAATATACCATACATTTTGTACTATATCTAACTATGTATTTTTTAACTGTCCTGCATAGAAGGGACCGTGAATCAGCTGTTCCTTGGTTAGAGAGTCCGCGTGACTTACAAGTTTGGGAGCCACTGCTCTAGACAATTGAAAAACTCTGTGGTAAATTATGGTAGGTTAAGAAACATATAAGACCTGTGCAGAAGTGACAGGTGGAAAATAATTTACTATAGGTACATGTCAGAAATATTCATTAACCTATTTTGTCTTAATTATTTTCAATAGCATATATTATTTGCCTACTCAACCACATTTAACTCACTGAAAGAACAAGAAAAGAAAATAATCACCAAAAACAATTTAATGAGAGAGTAAGGAAAATGTAGAGAGAATGGATAATTGATGGAAGAAAGAAAGTACTGTCCGGCAAGGTCCTGTGAGGCAAAGGAAAAAAGGCGCAAGAGGATAAATTTGCTGACATATGTTAGAAGATGCACAATAGGTTTGTACCTGGATGACAGTTCTAAAATCATATTTTTAGGTTTTGGGTTGCCAACACTTGTAAAAGATCACAGTTTTGTAATAAATGTAAAGATCTTTTATTACCTGTTATATATTATATTTAAAATAACATAAACTTAAGTTTTCTCATAATATTTCATTTTTTAAATAATTGATTTTTATCCATCTCGGAACAATATTTTAAACATAATTAAAAGTACTTATTCTTCGTTTTAGAACGTTATTGATTTTGTGTAATATAGTACACACATCAATACCTTTTAATACAGGTATCGTATTTACTTGGAAAAGAAAAAATTGTCAATTTTTTACATACAATATATTATTTTATGATTATTTTATCTTATTTTGAAATATTTAACTGAATAAAATATTTTCATCAACTGCGTGTCTGCATCATTGTAAAAAACTTGCTAACCGTTATGTTCAACCACATGGTTTAAATTCGTCAGTCGCCATCTTGAAGTTATGTTCGTTAGAAGTTTTTGTGAAAGTGGTGTGAATATTTTTGTTAGTGGAATAAAATGATAAATAAACTTTGTATCCGACAGCAAATAGATATATAAATAATATTCTCCTAAATTACTGTGGTTAACTATCACAGTCATATATTACAGTTATCCAAAGTGATAGATGTCAGCTGTTGGCGTAGTGATATGTTAGGGATTACTTCTAGTAACATTTCGAGCTGTCATCCAGATAAACTTAGGCCGTGAATGAATTATACAGGGAAAAGAAGGAGAAATGGGAATGGAGTATTAAGGACAGCAAAGTGACGAAGGGTATCATAGGTTCTTGGAGAAGAGGTCTACAATAGATATATTGTCAATCAGACAAATGATGGAAAGGACCTGGTAATGGTATATGATAGTATGGACAAAAATAAGGTGTGAAAAGTGCTGGAGGAGGCGCAAGTAGAGAGAGGAGTATAATGAGAGTAAAGAGTAAAGAGAATAGGAGGAAGAACAAGTACAGAAACAGCTAAAAGATAGAATGGGGAAGTGAAAAAGTGTGAGATGACATTTAGTATGGCCCGATAAAGCGCTGCTGCTGCTGGATGAGATAAAGTGTGTAAGTTATCTTGGAAATGTGATTGAGACAGATTGTGGGACCAGAAAAAATCTAATGAGAAAAGGGCAACAGGGAGAACTGTTTTAGAAAGGAGGAGAAACATGAGCATTGTTGTTGTTGACGATGAGGAGACTAATTACAAGCGTTAGCTGATTTCCCCTTCTCTTACACGTAACCAGTGGACGTAGGCGAGACCAGGAAAGTGGAGTATTAAGTTTTAAGGGAACATTAAGGTTTTGGGCACCATGCCTTACGCCTGTTCGGGGAATACTGCTATGTACTAGCTATGCTTATGGGTTAGGCATTAGGAAAGTTGAAGTTAGAGAAAGTATACCCGCAACTGAGTGGGGAGTGGAGAACCACCCTCAGTACAACACAATCCCCCTGTCCCCGGCGGTTTAGTCTATTGAAAGAGTGACGTCTTAGACTGTGTGGCCACAGAAGCAAGTAACATGATAGCTTTCACTAAAAGAAATGGGATAAAGGGGAATTGAAATCAGTACAGTGGGTCCACAATTCATAGTGGTATAGATGTTCACACGCTAACAGAAAGTTGGGAATCCAGGGTTGCCAATGGTATCGTCGATTTAATTTCCCTGGCTCTTCCACAAGCTGCTGGTGGCACAGTAATAATACAAATCAATAATACTAATGGTATGTCAATTTAAGATAACTAATGCCCTCCTCCATTCCCTATGATAGGGATGTGTATCGGTATTGAAGAGTTGCTGCCAGTACAGTGAGAGTAGGAAAACTACTCCAGGTATTCCTATACCATCACACACCTGTTGTATTATAAAATAACCAATGCACATAGTATTATAGTATCCATGATTTGTATTGTAATATACTATCAAGACCGCATTTATTGCACATTTATCAGAGGACACAAATAAGTAGAAATATTATTTTACAACCGAAATATTAAAAAAATGGAATACCAAGCACGACAATGCAGACACCAAATATAAACATTCCCTTCCTTGCAAACAGTTTCACTTACTTTGTGATTTTCAATAATATTCTCAACTTTCTCCACTCAATTCGCCTTACGATTAAAACAAACTATGATAATAAAGAATGTTTTACATCAAATTATAAGATTAAGAAACTATGATAGTGGTACAAAGCATGATAATTATAGATCTTTTTTCAAGAATTAAAACAGTTTCTATCTTCAGAAAGGCATCCCTTTGTGCTACAAGAAACTCTTGAAGTAAGTTTTCTATGAGAGTAGATTTGTTATTAAAAAAGCCACCCACTTTAAACTGATGTGAATGGATAAAGAACAGTTCACCATGTGTGTGGTTCTTGTCCGATACTCCAGCAAAGAAATCATATAGATTTGTTTCTCGCTCACTAGCAAGAAACCTGATAAACTACTTCCAGAGCTTCTTTTGAATCTCAGCAACAGATTCTGAGATTCTGTTTACTTCAAACAGTACGTTCAAGACAACATTAAATATAGTCTGTCCGAGTTGTGATTCTTGGGCAGTAATATGTACATTAAGTGAGGTAAATTCTTGCACCAATTTATACTTTACTGGGCTCTTCTCCTGCAACTTTTTAACAGTTGTAATCACAACTTTCTGAATACAAGAATGTCTCTATCAGTTGTCTTTACATTCCTTGGGTGTTTCACTTTACCGAACACAAGGTCAATGTGTTTTAACTAGAGCTCTACGAGTACTCATATTTCAGGCTTCGAGCTAAACACGTGGTTTAAGCTTGAAATCGAGATAGAAAGTTTTGTAGGCTCGTCATTTTCGAGCTTTGGATGTTCTTGTTAATAAGATTTTTTTAAACGCAATAGTAAGCATAGGCTATTTATCAGCATTTTCACTTATAAATCGTTCAGTTACTTAACAAATTGTTAAAAATTAATTTCTATTTTCAAATTAATAATGTAATAGAACTTAAAAACCACTTTCACCCGGTAAATTTATTCAATATTGTCGTCCATTTTGAATTATACTTAATTGAAGTTGTTTACTTATACTTCCATGATGAAGAAATAAAAATAAAAATAGCTAAGAAGATTACTAAATAGATGAATGATTCTTTTCACTATTTTTATCTGTTCCCTTATTAAAATAATCATTTATGTTAAATTAAAAATGTAATATCAAGAATATATTGTATTAAATGTTTTCAAACTTAGAATATTTAAAACTCGTATTAAATAATACGTATAGCTACAAAACTAGCTCTAGTTAAGTTACTATTTAGTTATAGAATTAAGTTGGTTAACCTGTATAAAATCAGTGTTGATCTTATTTATTGCAATACATATTTTACCAAACTTAGTACATTTAAATTAGAAAAGCATTTAGTTATCTTCTTAGCTACATACTTTACAGCAAAGAAAGATAACTTTCATCATTCAGCTCAGTGAGGCAACAGTCGCCATTCTATGGTCAGAACTATCTTGGGAAAGCCATCATTCAGCTCAGTAAGGCAACAGTCGCCATTCTATGGTCAGAACTATCTTGGGAAAGGCAACAGTCGCCATTCTATGGTCAGAACTATCTTGGGAAAGCCATCATTTAGCTCAGTAAGGCAACAGTCGCCATTCTATGGTCAGAACTATCTTGGGAAAGGCAACAGTCACCATTCTATGGTCAGAACTATCTTGGGAAAGGCAACAGTCACCATTCTATGGTCAGAACTATCTTGGGAAAGCCATCATTTAGCCCAGCGTTTTACAAGAAAGTCTGCTGTAGGTTTATAAAATAAGAAGTTACACTACACAGTATACCATCTTACCTCAAAATAAAGGATTTCTTATCGAAGACATCGTGAAAAAAATAATTTGCATTTAATGAAATACACAAATACTTTCCCTAACTTTCCATAACCAATTTTCATTTCCTTGACTTTCCAAGACAGTGGAAACCTCGGAATCTCTGTTTACCCGTGAGGAATTGAAAGACCAAACATTAAAACTAGAGATGGGTCGAATCCACTATTTCTCAAAACTGAATCCTAGCCAAGTGTTAGAAATGTTAATGATTTACAAATAGACCTACATTACACAATACAGGCCTAAACTGTAAATTAAGATTTATTTCAATCAAGCTTTCAAATTTAATAAACTCCAGCCACCCCCTCACAAAATACAGGTTAAAATCCAGCCAAATTAAACAATCTAGGTTCATGTTATTGTTTAAATATTAAATCAATCAAAATTTGAGGGTCTTTTAGTTATTTTTAAAAGTGTTGATAGAATGAGTTAAGTTTCTAAAAAAACATGTGAAATAAACAAACAGACTAGGCCCAGTTACCTTTAGATCAATCATCAATGAAGGATTATATTATATTTGTAAGAAGATACAGGAATGGTGGGTAGAAACATATAAAAGGGACTAACTAACACAATATGTTATATGTTTCTATCCACCTTTCCTCCACCTTCTTCCAAATTAATACAATTACCTCACAAAGTGAAAAGAAGTGTTCCCTATAGAGATACATTGAAGGATTATGTAATTTATTTTAATAATAAAGCAAAAATAGAGATTAAAACAACATGCTTACTCTGGAAATCGTGAACTCAATAATGTCTAAATGTTTTATTATTATTTTATCATATAATCTATTATCTATCATCACTTAGAAAACAAGCAATATAATCGATTCTTGCGAAATATCGATTTCTGAGAATACATTCTATTTAAAACACAAACATATTTTTGACTCTTGCAATGTATTAATTCCTATTTTATTAGGCAGGAATACGTTTGAATATTTTTACAGTTATTTCAATAACATATTTTAAAAAATAATAAACTCTTAGTTAAAATCATTTTAAAAACAAATTATGAATTAGCAAGTCGTTATTTGATTCTTAAAACTCGAGACACTTACTAAATGATCAGATTACCTGAAATGATTCCAAACAAGCAATCAATATAAAATATGTTGGCCGGTAGGGATAAATAAACAGGTTTATCGCTGTCTAACTGTTGACAGTATTTATTTTTCATGAAATCCAACAAAATATCTAACTTAAGGATTGTATGCAATAAATTGGAGTTCTTTGCATAGTTGTAGATAATTAAAACCAGTTGGGTGGTAAGAATTAACAGTATCTTTATTTAATCATCACTCTGGCAACTAAACATAATGTCATGGCGGCTGACTTTGTGTAATGTGTTCTGATTTCTCTTTAAAAAGCCTTAATTTATTTTATTTATTTCGAGTTTATTTGTAATTCTAGTTTATATTTTGAGTATTTGAAGAGTTTTGATGTGTTTATTAAAATATTTACAAGATTGTTCGTGAGGGGAAAGTTTAGAAGTGAGCATGCGCTGAAACGGTTGAGCCCAAGTTTCCCATAGGGGGGGAGGTTAGGGTACTAGGCACCTTGGATTTCCTACACCTAACAATATTTTTTTTTAATAATGATTTTATCCATTCTTATCACTTTTCTCCGACAAAATAAAGATTACTGATTAAGTTGTGCTTTTCGAGTAGGCCTAACTAAATAATTTTTTTAATCAAAATATTATGCTTTGTTTATGAGGTGAAAGATTTTACCATCCAATCCACTAAAACACTGAATCTTCGAATTTCGAATACTTGTCAGGATTCAGTGGATTTGAGGATTTGAGTGGCCCATCTCTAATAAAAACATAAATATTGCCATCAGTGCCATTTACTGTAGTTAAATTATAATAATTAGAGGTTTTACTTACTGTCTGGGTTTGATTCTGCCAATAAACTGCCGTTTTTAAATCACCACTTCTAAGATTGAAAGTTTGCGTGTGCGCTGATCGGGTCTTCTTGGCAGGTTATCTGTAGAAGCGCTATAGAAATAGAAACTATATCTACTCAAGCAGTGCTGTCTAGAGGATGAGACGCAAAGTGTAGAGGTTGACTGGGAAAGGTAAGAACACTCGAGTGGGAGCTGATGAAGAGGCATGTGGGAGGAGACACCCTGGTAGAACTAAAGGGTGAAGGAAGCAGTAGAGGAGAGGAATAAGGAGTTCAGAAGGTGTTTTAAGAATAGGAATAAGGAAACAAAAGAAGGGTATAGGTAGAAGAATAAAAGAGCAAAGTGAATTGAACATGAAGCCAGGAAGGTGGTAAGAAACAGGAAGAAAGAGAAAAGATAAGAAGTTAGAATGATGAATGAAGAAGGAAGAACGGTGAAGAAAGCATAGGAATAAAAGGAACTCTGGATGTGATATTTTGATAAAATGTTCAACCCAAGAGGAAAGGAATGAGAGTGAAAGAGAGGAGCAGGAAGAAATAGGTCCAATATGGAAAGCGGTGGGCAACGCACTAAGGAGAATGAAACAAGGAAAAGCATTGGGTGTGCACAGAGTGTGGAAATGGTAAGAGCAGAAGGTGAAGTGTATCTATACCTACTTTCAAGGAAGAGATGTTGAGATTATAGGAGGAGGATGAGCCAATGTACAACAATATATGAGAAGATACTGGAAAAGAGAATAAGAAATAAAACGAAAGGAAGGTAGAGAGAGGAACAGCACGAAATTAGGGAACCGAGGTCTAAAAGAGACTTAATCTTTGTAATACAACAGCTTATGGAAAGAAAATATGAATATGGTGAGGACTTGGTAATGGTATTATGGATGTGGAGAAGACATCTGATAGCGTGGGTATAAATAAAGTTTGGACAGTGATGGAGGGGGTAGAAGTGGAAAGAGGAGTTGTGTTAAGATGGAGAATGGAAGGACGGAGTGAAGCAGGGGAGTGCCCTCTCACCATTAATAATTGTAATGGTAATGGTCACTAACAAAGTGGCAGGAAACCTCGGAGGAAAGAATGGAAGCCATGTTGTTTGATGATGACTTGAAGGTATGGGGGGAGAAGGAAGAGGAAGTACAAGAACAAGTACGAGAATGGAATGAGGAAGTGAAAGAGTGTGAAAGGAAATTTAGCGCGGGAAAGTGTGAAGGGATGGAAGTGACAAGGAGGAGGGTAAAGTCTAGTATAGCTATAAAGTTGGATGGAGAAGAGAGGACAGGAGGGAGAGGTGTTCTATAGGTGTGTAATAGACCTGCTATGGAGAAGAGAGGACAGGAGGGAGAGGTGTTCTATAGGTGTGTAATAGACCTGCTATGGAGTAGAGAGGACAGGAGGGAGAGGTGTTCTATAGGTGTGTAATAGACCTGCTATGGAGTAGAGAGGACAGGAGGGAGAGGTGTTCTATAGGTGTGTAATAGACCTGCTATGGAGTAGAGAGGACAGGAGGGAGAGGTGTTCTATAGGTGTGTAATAGACCTGCTATGGAGTAGAGAGGACAGGAGGGAGAGGTGTTCTATAGGTGTGTAATAGACCTGCTATGGAGTAGAGAGGACAGGAGGGAGAGGTGTTCTATAGGTGTGTAATAGACCTGCTATGGAGTAGAGAGGACAGGAGGGAGAGGTGTTCTATAGGTGTGTAATAGACCTGCTATGGAGTAGAGAGGACAGGAGGGAGAGGTGTTCTATAGGTGTGTAATAGACCTGCTATGGAGTAGAGAGGACAGGAGGGAGAGGTGTTCTATAGGTGTGTAATAGACCTGCTATGGAGTAGAGAGGACAGGAGGGAGAGGTGTTCTATAGGTGTGTAATAGACCTGCTATGGAGTAGAGAGGACAGGAGGGAGAGGTGTTCTATAGGTGTGTAATAGACCTGCTATGGAGTAGAGAGGACAGGAGGGAGAGGTGTTCTATAGGTGTGTAATAGACCTGCTATGGAGTAGAGAGGACAGGAGGGAGAGGTGTTCTATAGATGTGTAAGAGACCTGCTATGGAGAGGTGTTCTATAGATGTACAACAGACCTGCTATGGAGAGTTGTTATATAGGTGTGTAAGAGAACTGATATGGAGAAGGGAAGTCTCCTTGAAGTGTTGTACAGGACGTACTTTGTACCCATTGTCACATGCAGCAGAAACTTGGAAATTTAATGCAAGAGAGAATAGGAGAGCATGTTGGATGTCACGAGGAGAAACAGGACTAGGAATGAAGTTATCTGGGTAAGAGAGAGGGTACAGGGAGTCCATGAGATAGAGAGATGGGAGGAGCAGATAACAGAAAGTGTGCAAGTGAGGGGAGAAGAATGGTGGAAGGACAGAGGGAGATGGAGGCATTTTACTAAACTGACCTGGCCACAGGCTGGAAAGTTGATGATGATGAAGATTAAGGACAAACCCAAGAAATGGACAATGGATGCTGCTGTGTATCGTATGCTTTGCATTTACTATGCACATTTAGTTTTACTGTTGTCACTTTCTGTTGCCAGGGGTCTGTAGTCATTGTTTTGTTTATCTAAGATAAAGTGACCCAACAGGGTCCTCTTTTGAGCACGTGATTTAGTATAATAATAACCAAGTCAGTGGTCCTCCCGGTTGTTACCAAGAGGGATTCCCCAGTCGTCAAACCCGAATAGATGCAAATATATAAAATATAACTTTGATTTGTAAAGTTGTGAAATAACGAAACAGAATTTTTTTTTAGGGCTGTTACAATTTTTTATAAATGTTTTGATTCAAAAAATGAAAAAAAAAATTGACTGAAACAAACTCGAATTGTATTTATATTATGATTTTAGTAGGAAGAAACGTACAAGATAGATGGACCAAGCGCAGAAGGACATGGACTGGAGACATGTGACAGAGAGAGGTTTGGAGAGATCGACAGGGATGGAAGAAGGCCCACAGAGGCGGAAACATCACATGATAAACACTAGACGTTTGTTAGTATAGTTATTAAAACAATTTGAATATAGTCATACATGTTATCTGCAGATGTCACTTTTGATCAATAACAAAGAATAACACAAATAATATAGTACATTGGGCTATTATCAATTTTGGTCACAAAGCACTATGTTTGAATGTTCTTTCCACCATAGCCAAAGTATAACTGACATACCAGAAGAGTCAGTAGCTCAATATTGGACTAGCGAAGATGATCAAAGGATACATTCATCATAGGGTGATATGTCGAGATCTTGAATGTCGGCTTTGTGGCGGTACACCTCTCCCAAGTACTCGTGGTGGTCTGGATAGCGGCGGTATCGGCGCACTACGCCGCCATCGCACACTGAATACAGCTGACTGCCGTTAGAAGTGTACCTTGCAACCAGACACCAGCATAAATAGAATGTAACCCCCCCCCACGTCGCGATTATCCGTCTCGGTTCTTGGTGTCAACTAGATATGTCACAATAACTCTTTTTCTCAATTTTGATTCATAAGTTCAACCTCGATTCCGATTCTTGAACATTTTTTTCTGTTTTCATTATTTTTCCAAGCAACCAACCTCATATTAAAAAATATATATGTATTCAACTTTATAACATACTAAACAACTAAAAATCTTTCATAGCAATAAAATTATTATCAGCACCGTCTTACTACCCATTAGGGTTATACGCACTTACGCTAATGTGTAATGGTAGGGTGATTGTGAGATGAAATGGAGGACCTACAGTTTAACGTGGAATCCGAACCACGGTGGAGGCCTGGCATTCCACACATTCACAAGATGTCTTGTCAGAGGTGAAGGAAGGGTTTGGTAATCAGATAAATCTGTGCCGGGACCGAGGATTGAACCCCGGCCGCCAGCACAGAAGTCTGACACCTTACCCCTAAACCACCAGGTCACCCATAGCAATAAAACAAAATTAATTTTAACAAAGCAAAATATCAATTTTATCAGGTATTAAAACATATAATCACAATAATAAAATAATTAGGAATTAAATTATAGTAAACATATATGATTTACCTACAATTAAAGCCTAATCAAATCAAACATTTCTAAATCAAATAAAATAAAAAGTATAATAAACAGTTGTTTAGAATAAAAGTCTGTTCAATTCACCAAGTAGGACTGTTAATGAAAGTGTACTGTTTTGAATTAATGGCAATGGAAATAGAACTGAAGTACCATATTTGTAGCAAGTAATCAAACAAGGTAATAATTGTAGATATCACTTTATTGTTTTTAAATTGTAAGATAATTAATAGAAGAGTAAAAATGTGTTTGCTTAGGCCTCTAACATTTGTTGCAAATAAAGCTGTAAACTTGTCAAATAAAGGAAATTAGCTTTGTAAAAACAGTCAAAAACAATATTCTTCTTTATATATTTAATAATAATTGTTATTGTATAGAAAAGATAACGTGCCTGATACCCTACTACCCCCTTAATGTGAAACTTGGACTCGACCATTTCAATCAACAAATGGTCGCTTGAAACATTAATATACAATCTTATAGATATTTACCAAACACACTAAAACTCTTCAAAACTGAAAACCAAAATAAAAAATTCAAATAAATTCTAAATCGATACAACAAATTGCAGATTTTATAAAGGAACAAACACATTTCACGCTTTACAAAACTTTAAAGTTGTCCGCCATAAACATTAATAAAAAATCATCAGTGATATTATTGTTACAATAAAATGTTCAGAAATTATTAAATTTGCAGAAAAAGGAAATAATAATAATCTGTAATAAAATAATGTACCATCACAGATTATTTTTCTTTGCTTGTTTTCTGCTAATTTAATAATTTCAGAACATATTATTGTAACAATAATCTCACTGGTGATTTTTTATAGATGTTATTGTACCTGTTTTAATTGTTTTAATAATTTATGATAATTAGTTCTATCCTTTTCACATCATGTTTATTTTTATCTTGATTTAATTGACCAAATAAGTTATACCAATCTTTTTAAGTCTATGTAAAATCCAAGTAGTTATAAATCGCTTCTATTGAAGGTTCATCCCTGAGATCAACACCAGAGCAATCCCGGATCAATGGTTTCCATAAGTGTGACGTTGCTTACCTGAGTTTCCAAATAGGCATATCTTTGTTTTCCTTGAGATGTTCTTGGATGCCTGAATCAGGTACATACGCAGATACCATGTCTCCTCCGCTCATTATCACACCTGAGTCAACAAAATATAGGAAATGTGTTATTTCTTCACATTTAGTCTAATGAGGAAGGTGTAATTTAGAGTAACTGTCCTCAGCACAACCAGCCCCCCTCCCTCCCCCTCTCATTAACAGACAAATAGACCAGACGAGATGGACCTCAACCCAAGTGTCCACCAATCAAAGTGATATTAGTTATAGGTTACTGGTCTTTGAAAACCAGTGCGTTACGAAGAAGAAAGTATCACCCTGATCTAGTCTGATTTTCCCATAGCTAGGTCAGGGTTAGAGTCCCGACTGCATACATTCATGTGGAGTGCTGTCCCACTATTCTTCCAAACAAACGCGAGCATATTTTCTCTAAATGTTATCTTCCTTATAGCTATGATGAGGTTATCCTGAATGAACAGCACGAGACGGAGCACCGAAATAAGTCTTATGTATTCAATAATGTATACACTATTTTATAAAAGTAAATGTAGCTAACCTGAAAGACTAGATATTCTCAAACTTGTTCACAATGTCTTACAAACACTCACTGTATTATTACTATTAGCACCGCGTCTTACTACCCGTTCGGGCTATACGCACTTACGCTAATGTGTAATGGTAGGGTGATTGTGAGATGAAATGGAGGACCTACAGTTTAACGTGGGATCCGAACCACGGTGGAGACCTGGCATTCCCCACATTCACAAGTTGTCTTGTCAGAGGTGAAGGAAGGGTTTGGTAATCAGATAAATCTGTGCCGGGACCAAGGACTGAACCCTGGACCCCAGCACAGAAGTCTGACACCTTACCCCTAGACAACACTTACTGTAAAATCCATCATCGGCCGAATGGTTGAAGGGCTCGGGCGTTGGGCAGACTGTAGTGAGGTTGTTGTGGCCAGCCTGGAAGTTGTGGAGAATTCTTCCGTCGATGGTGGATACCTTGCAGGTACCGTCACTGCCGGCGGTGAGCAGCGTGCTGGGCTGACCGCGGGCCCAGGGCCAGGACGGATGCATGAAGGCGAGGTCTCGGATCACACTCCCGTGTAGCTGGTTGCATACCATTATGTTTCTCAATTTATTGGGCTTGAAATGTTTCTGAGCAACTCATACTCGTATAACTATCTAGTGTCTCAACATTTGCTCTAAAGAAAACTGAAAATGACATCTCGCTACATACATTTCAATATATTTGAATAGTTTCCAAAAGTGGAATAAAATGGTGGTCTAATTGTTGGCTAACTAAATGTACCTAACTTCAATTGAACCTGCAAGTGTGACCAAGCATAATACAGATAAATAAAACAACAATATGACCCCCTGCAGTGGCTGCATGCTATAAAGGTGCTCCTCTAGTGCTGTACTAGACTGCCAAAGACAGGGAGATCGAGGTCAGACCACAGTCTGGTGCATTGAGGCTGGCTTTCCAACTCTACCTCCATGCAAATGTGGGCGCACTTACTCTAAATCAAACCTTCCTACTCCCTAACACATTAGTGTGCATAGTGTATAGGCATATAACCCAAATGGGTAGTAAGAGACAGCGCTAAGAGAAACACAATATGACACAATCGATGTCTCGATTAGTTGTCAAGGATGGGCTGAGGAAAACATGAAGGATGTACAATATTCAAAGATTCAAAATGGTTGTTTTAGAGAGATTAATACGCTTTCTAATTCTTTAGTCCAACATAATTATAGGGAAAACATCAAGACCCCAGGTCATTATTTTACCACTCAATGTGAACCAAATCCAGATTGGAGTACCAATGAAGAAAAGTTATACTCACCAAGATCGAGATTCACATTATAGACAACATTAATGCAACGCTACTCTTCTATTTACCCGATACAATTACGTCACTCCCCTATTGGATACCAGCACAGCCAACAATGTGACCCATGCATGAAGCCGCACTGGATATGAACCCTGCCGGTTTTGACCCGATGGGAAGACTAAGAATATCTTACCCCATTGCTAATGAGTCACAAGTGTGCGAGGTTTTGGGGAAAAAAGACATTTCCGAATCTTTGTGGTCTTGGGGCCAAATCTAAAAACTCACACTGTCAATCAACAGTGGTTGCGAGGACATCTCAAGAGTAAGAACAGACTCCAGTACTCGAGCTTAACTTGTGTGGTCCCCTCTGGTGCAGCTTATAGATAGGTGGGGTAGTCAGCCCCCAAGAGAACCTTACAGTGGAAAGGGTGGAGCGGGTCAAGCCGATACAAAACCAAGTCAGACGATATAACTAAAAGATGCTGTGGCCACATTCTTAGAAAGATTGGTACAGTAACACCAAGGAAGGTAGTGAGCTTGAACCAGGGGAATTGAGACCAGCTAAACCATTTTACAATATTTCAAATAATACAACAAAATCAATAATTAATTATTTGAAAATTAAAAAACTCCTAAACTTATTCGAATTTACTGTTGTCAGGTGAAGAATGCTTAAAACTGTACTTTGATGTGATCTCTGGTTTGCGCAGAATTATGTTGGCTAAACAATCCCCCGGTTAGTCGGCGCATGTGTTTCAAAGATCTATTGTTCCGATTGAGGGTATGTGAAGATTCGAAACTTCGACTTGGCTTCAAAACAAACATCAGCTTTTTGGCTTCGAAACAAACATCAGCTTTGACTTGGCTTCAAAACAAACATCAGCTT